>VXAC01007472.1:464184-492252 GCA_013399225.1 Rhipidura dahli | reverse complement strand
AAGAAAGAAGGAAGGGAGGGGGGAAGGAAGGAAGGAAGGAAGGAAGGAAGGAAGGAAGGAAGGAAGGAAATTGCGTCAGAGATGTACACTGAGTTTAAGAGAGGCTGAAATGAAGGTTTGGGATTTTAGCCAGTGGGGCATGGCTGTTCAGCACAGGTACTAAATAATGAGACTAGATGGCTTGATTATAAGGAGCATCTTTTGTAACCTAGCACACAATGGTAAGTCTGTTTCATTCTAAACTGCCTTTGGGAATCTTGTCCTCCTTACCAGCATGACTTACTCTCACTTGCTGGTGGGCAAAAACTTTGATCCTGTGTGCCATGGAAGTCAATGGGAGCACCGCCTTTGACATCAATGAGTGCTGGATCACTCCTCAGGTGAAAAACAATAGCTTTGCTTCTAGTCGGACCAAGTGGATGAATAAATCAGTGCCTTGTGTGTGTGGAATCAGGACTGGTTGTGTGTGTTTCTTGCAGAGGAATGTTACAGTCCAAGTATGTGTGACCAAGGCAATCTGATTAATTATTGGATAATGCTTGAGGCAAGCATAGAGTTACAGATACCAGCTAGATAACTGAGTTATAGAGGAATTTATAAAAACTTTGAGTATCAGCCTCTTGATCTTCAGGGGTATTCAGAGAAGAGGGAGATAATGCAATTCTTTCTTTGTGTTTTAAAGAGAAAGAGAAAATACTTATACATATTTCTCTCTCTAGCACTTAGTATTATGCTTCAATGCTGTGTTCTACTTCCAATTACTTTTGAAGAACTATGGAAGTTTTCAGAAAATAGAACTGGCTGCATATTATGTTGTGTACTTGCCCCTCACCAAATGGCAGAGCTTGAACTGCATCACTGTGTTAGGTGTCAGCAAACTACCTTGTCACATATAAATGAGGCAGAGGTGGCACAGGGCAGAGTAAGCATCATGGTAAGCCCTGTGTGTCTGTATCCTGTTCTGCTTTGCCTCCCTGCACCACTGAGGTCAGTCACAAAGCTGATACTGCAGGGTGCTGTGGAAGTGCTGGGCCACCTGAGAAAAGTTCCTGCAAGCCTGGTTCAACCTCAGCTTTTTTTGTTGTATGATTTATGTTGGCACTTCAAGCTACCCAGGTTCCTCACAGCTTTTCCTGATTTCTGCATAATGCCTTGTAACAAATTTTTGAGCAGGGACTGAATATAGTTTGATACACCCTTCCTATTCAAAATACTGGGAAAATGTTTCCACTTTTTCTCTTTATTTTTTTTTTCCCAAGCTCAGCTGAACATGGAGAATTAATGCTTTCAAGGGGAGCCCTTGAGGATGTTCTGGACTACCTCCTGTGAGACAGGTTTCTTTGAACTGCAGTGATCAGATCAGGGAGAGAAAGTCATGAAGGTAAAGTGTCAGGTCCTGTGCCACATCCAAAAACATATGGTCATTTAAGATGCACAGGTAAATTCCACAACAACAGCTGTAGCAGCTCACTATGGACGGGATAGGAGGTCCTTTCTGATGGCTCAGCAGTAGGTCAAAAAATGGATAGAGGAAAGAGTTCCAGTCTCTTGCTCTCACACTATAAAGCAATTTTAGGGACTCAGATGGTTATAGTTATTGCAATAGGTCCTGGGATTTTTAAGAATTAATGGGTGAACGTTATTTGCAGTGAATTTTATGGGTGGAAAGTCTGTGTTGGCTGGATTTGTGCTTCCCTTCGAATGAAAGAGAGGGAAGTCTGAGTGAGAGATAGGACACAGCACCATTCTCTGGAGTCTTCCAGCATTGCTTTGCTTCCATCTAAGGTTAAATAAATGCCTCTGTGTATGGTGTTTTTAGAGAGAAAGCTCCACTTCAATCAGGCAAATAGTCTTTGACTTCCTAATCTAGTGAGAAATGGAAATGCTCTTCTCTTTCCCTTCCTCTTCATTAGTTTATGTACATCAGCTCCCATCATGTTTACCCATGAAGAAGTGGTTTCAGCAGGACTGCTATCTTTGTAGCTTTTTCTATAAACACTTCAAGCCCCATTGTATAACTTAGATGGAAGTAAATAAGCATTCAAATGAAACAGAAAACCTCAGGAGATCTTGCTGCCAGGACATAAGTTGTGTAGTCAGGAGAAAAATAGCCAAAATAAGAAGCTATGGGCCATGCCTCATGTTAACAGAAATGCAGGTGTTTCCCCTGACTATTTTGAAAAAAGGCCTCAGCCGAGCCCTTTCCACATGGCTTCAAGTGGGAATGCATCTTATTGCTCAAGATGCTAAAAAAATTGAGTGATTTACACTCTTCTAAACCTACTATGCACTTCCACTGTTAATCATACATAATCCACAACAATGGCACTCTCTTTGTGCACCACATTGGAAGTATCTGTGTATCATATATTCAAATTAAATTGTGTGCTTGAGGGAGCTCATGATCCCCAGCACATTTCTGTGGCAGCATGGTTTGCAGGCTCCGTACACTGCTTGTGAACAATCTATTGTGTATGTGGCAGCAGGCTTGAGTCCCTGCCTGGGATTATCTGAAAACTCTGGAACTTGCCAGCAGGAAAATTTACAGCTAAACAATTATATTGTTGAAACTCTGACAAATCCACCCCAGTTTATGGCTTTGAAAATAGGGCTAGGTGTATGCAACTGAATATATTATACACTGTAACACAGCCTCCTGGGGGCTGCATTATAGAGTCTGTTTACTTTGACTGACACTTTTCATTCTTCTTTTCTTGCAGACATTATTGCTGCAAATGATATCGCTGCTCAATATGGATTTTCTCCTCAAAAAAATGGTTAGGAATTTGGATAAACATCTTCTGAGCAAGTTCTTTTATTATTATGTTGATGATTTTTGGAAGCAATCCAGCAATAATGCAATAGCCACCCAATACAATGTAAAAAGCAGCAACCAGACCTGCATTATATTGGTTTATCAGACTACACAGAGGTGGGATTTCCGGTACTTCTCTCCAATAGAAAGTAGTTCTAAAAATTCCAAAGCTGGACAGAAAAGAGAGCAGATATTCTCTTTTTCCACCCATCACTTTTCTATAAACAGAATTTTACATCCCCCAAAATAAACTGGTGACTTCTTGCCAAGGGTGAAATAAATTTCATTCAAGCACGGAATGGCATTCATTTTACTTAAGCAGGCAGAGATGTTATTGCAAAGCAAAACTGCACAGAAAAAGGAAAATTTGTTCAAAAATCAATCACAGTTTTTCCAGATAAAATCAGCACTGGGTCATGCAGAGTGTCAGCACTTTTTTCTTCATGCTGTATTGGTACCAGAAATTGGAAATTCACTAGAGTTTTCAAGTTTCTTCAGAAATTCCAGCATCTCTGATGCTGAATGCCAGAACAGATGACAATGACTGGTGATCATGTTATGCACAGGTACAGTAGTCTGAAGAATGCTGCTGCTTTTTTCTTGTTTTACCAGAGAAAAAGCAGAGAAGAGCAAAATTTCTGTTTGAAATCATTCTCTGATTGACAAATAAATCATCCTTCATCTCACTCAGGAAGGACCAAAGAGCACCTTTTAGATAAAGAGATGGCTGAGAGATGGCAGTTTTATCAATGTGGGCTTGAGTTGTAAAACACAAAGTATACCTTTTAAGTATAATATTATGAACAGAAAAAGTATATTTTGGTCTGATACATGAATCTTTTATCTACCTTACTCCTGCCATTTGTATTTCCTGCCATTTGGGAATATCCCAAATGGTCTCTGCTTCTCTTTGTTGTTTTATAATTCCTTTTGTACGGCAGCCAATGCTAACATTTCTTTCTGAGTGCGAAAGTTGCTTATGGTTTTGATGTACATGTACTGTACAGTCCTTGCCAAGTACTTGGGGTGGACAATGTGCTTTCCGAGTTCATTAAGAAGAAAATTTGACCTTGTTCACCTTGAGGAGAGATAATTTCTGTGTTGAGGTCTTGCAGGACGTGAGAAATGCAGAAAAGCTGCTGAAGCAGAGGGCCAATGAACTCCCACAATAAACTTCAAGTTCTCTAGTGCCTTCACAACTACCAGTAATGGCCCTTGCTGTGCAGCACATGGGGGGAAAAAGAATGCTGCACAGTGGCCTGGGTTCCACCTAGACGCTGAAAAACGTGCTGGGACTTTTTCAGAAGGTACTCAGAATGGGTGTCAGAGAAGCCTCAGTGCCACCTGCTTTCTGTGCTCTGGTGTAGCTCTTGCTCTGGTGTGGAAATTAGGGATGACATTGGCTCATTTATTTTTCCCTTGTCTTGTCACTCTGGTTCACTGTGTGCAGGCTCTCTCTGGCTGAACACCAGCAGCATGCTCTGATCTGAGACACTGTAGCCACAGGGCTGAGGATGCTGCTCCCTGGACCAAGGGATGTTCCCAGTCCTGTATTCTTACACCCCCATGGAATTTTTCCCATCATCTGGGAGTCCCAAGAAATTAACTTGGGGCAACACTGGTACAAATGCAGCACATGAAAAAGCTCACATTTCTTTATTTGCCTGAATTTATGTTGTTTGTTTATGACTTTATGACTAGAGGTTTAGGCAATAGCTAGCTATCTTGTACATAAAGAGGTATAAGCATGTTATGCAGTCACCCCATATTCATCTTTACTAGAGATCATCAAAATGTGGAAGGAGAGAAAAAGGGGAAAGTCACTCAATGATCTTTTCTTGCAGTGTCTTCAATTTATTTATTGCAACATGATAATTTTCAAGGCTTGCCATGCATTCAGAGCTGTCCTTACCCTTGACCAGTTTGGGCTAAATCTGGCTGACCCTTTGCTGAGGACTGAAAAGAAAAAGACACTAAGCATTTCCCATGGCTTCCATTTCTGTCTTAAAGATTGAGCAAATTAAAGCACAGGCTTTGCAGTAGAGAACTGTTTCACCTCAGAATATTTTACTGTCTCAGTGCTCTGCACTCCAACAATGAAAGCAGCACAGATAATCTGCTTCATTCTGGAAAGAAGGATGAAGTTGTAGGGGAACTGAGTAAACTTGTCTGCTTGAGAGATGTAGTTTGCTGACTGACCCTGATAGTTCTTTTTTAGGGTTTTTCCTTGAAATTTTCGTTTTGGGAAAAAGTGAGGGTACACGGCTGCAAAAGGAGAAAAGTACTCCCACTTATTCTTAATTTGCAACCACCTCAGATTCTCTACCCTGTTTCATTTTTGCAACTTCAGTCTAGAAGGATAGAAGATGGAAGTAGGGACTGTATGCAACTATCATTTTTTGTTCCTCCACCTCCTAGAACCCACAGAAGCTCAAGCTTCCTGACTGAGTGGAATCCAATGGGGCCCAATCATGCCTGCCAGGTGGTTTTGTATTTTGTATATGCAATTTATGGGAACAGCTAGCAGCAGACACAGGTAGTGTGGTGATCTGCTGAGAGTGTGAATGAATAATGTCTTACTTTCAATGTATTCCTGAGCAAGAGGCTATGGAGAATCTACTAAGACCTAGACAGTATTTAAAACCTGCTACTCACCCCAGAAAGCTCCTGCTCACTTTGAGATCCCATGTCAGCTCCTTAAATCAAACCCTTCAGACTCAGGAATGAAGTAAATAAATTATAAGTTCTATTGATTGTGTCTGCTGTGCAAACGTTCTTTAGCATTGACTAAAGCGTTCAAACCATTGTCCCAACATGGATCAGGCTCCCCGTAAAACCAGAAATGGCTGCTCAAGGGGGAGCAAAAATGTTTTCTTTCGTTGATCCAAGATTCTGTCAGGGAGGGGTTTGATCTCTACAACTTTACAACATCCATATGGTCAGGAATGAATTAGTTGGCTCCTTTGCCAAGGGTATGGGATCAGAGTCTAGATTGGACAGAAGCCACTGTGATACAGCCTTTTCTTTTTTCTTTTTTTTTCTTTCTTTTTTTTTTTTAATAAGTATTACTGAATTTCTCAAGGTTTTTGGAGCCATGGCCCCAGCTTGTCCCTTACTTGGTCTCTTGGTCTGTTATCCCATCTGAGTGACGCTGTTGACTTCAACTAAATCACTGGCATAAATGCATCTTAGATTTTTCTTCCAGCTAATGGAGATAGTTCTGGTGATTGCTGGTTAGGGGTTATTTTGGGGGAAGGGATTGTTTTTGCTTCTGCTTTAAAACAAGGAGGTGTGGTAAATCACAGGCATCTTTCTTGGGATGGAGATAATAAATCACTCTTCCCAGGTGAAATCTTTTATTTATGCCTTGGGATTCCATTTCATTGAGGAAAGGTATGTTCTTTCGACTTCAGCCAGGCTGCACTTTAGCAAGTGATTCAAATCAAGCTGACACTTATTAGTGAGCATGCTGAACACTTTGCTCCCAGGCACTTCACTATGCTGCCACCATTCTCCATTCTTCACAGATGTTTGTTCTCCTTAGGTTTCATCTGGAAGCAAAATCACTGCTTGCTCTTCATGTCAGTGGGAAGTCAACTGCAAAGAGCAGTCTGATTTTGGAGACAATGGATTACTCCCACCAGTTTAAAAAAAAAATAAAGAAGGAGAGATGAAATAATACACTCACAGATCAGCTATAATGCACTCCCAAATCAGATTGAGCTCATTCTTCTGGTCTGAAAGTGACCAAACAAATTTTCTATTATCATTTTTTATGTGTTGAGCCCTGTCACTACACTAGTGTTGCACAGAACACATTCAGTAACAGTAGCTCCAAAGACAGCACCAGTAGCATCATACAGATGGCAAATTATTTAACTTCAAGGCAACAACTTTTACTGCTAGCTTGTGTTTATTGGAGAAAAAGCCCAGAACAACCCAAATCTTGAGCAGTAAAAAAATTACATAGATAAGTAGTTCTAGATGCTTTTCTTTCTCCAGTAATACTCTTAAATTAGTCCCTAAACATGCTTGTGTCTCCTTTGCAGTGCTTGCACTTATGTAACACCCTGAGAAAGCATGGTTCAGAGGCAAGAGCCTGTGACGAAGTCCTGCAGCCACGGAAGAGGGAAGAAATGGCAGCTCGCTTACATAGCCTCTTGGTTAAATGTAGGTTTATTTCTGTCTAGAAAGACAGAATCTCTGGGGTCAGCTCACCAGATCACAGATGAGTGTGATGTACTTGTGACAGAACTAAAAAGAGGCAGCAGTAAACCTCAGAAGGTATCTGGGTCATCTGCCCAGGCTGACATTTCTGGTGGTGTAAGGCACCTCTGTGTGCAGGTTACATGTCACAGGAGGGGGTGGCTGCTGTAAGGACTAATAACCTGCTTGCTCCCAAGTGACCCTGTGAGATGTGTGGGAACTCCAAGCCCTTCTGTGGAAGGCAGGAGTGTGGGCTCACCCAAGCTGATACAGCAGGGACACTTTGCTCTGGCCATTCCTTACTGCTTGCTTTGTAACCCACCATAACTGGCAGAAAAATGAAGGCTACCTATTACAAAGGCCTGACTATTTTCTAAATTAACTTTACTTCATGGCCATCACTGGGCCCTTTCTACACTAAGCAGAGGAGGCATCTTGCTGTTTCTTTAATGAGATCTTTGGCATCACTGTTGAAAATGGAATGTCTATAGTAAGGAAACAATCAGTAACAGCATGAGTCAGTGTGTGCTGGAGTTTGAACACTCAAGTCATATTTATACACAAAGATTTACTATGTAAAAATGCATGATCTGGAAAGGTGACCATTTAAGCAGTTGTGCATGGCTAACAAGCAATGGAGGGAAAAAAATCCCCTTTTAAAAAAGATGCTCTATCAATTTCTTTTAATTAACATTATAACAATCACAAAAAGGAAATCAAATTTGCAAAGGCAAGGGTAGTGTTTATTCCTTTCCTTAAGCATTTTACAGTATTGCAACATATCAAATGTCTGTCTAATATGCCAAATATTTTAGGACATTAATATATCTACAAAGTTTGCATAAAACTCTTGCTACTAAATCTTTCAAAATAAACTCCCTACCTTCTATCAAGGCACAAAACAGCAAAGCTATGTTGCAACAGGGAAAGAGCAGGTTCCTGTGGGAAGATGCCTATCACAAGCTCTTTCCCTGGAAAAGTCACAGGTGAGCTGGCTGGCTGCATGTGCAGAGATGTGAACCATGGGTTCATGGGAATCTTGTTAATTAATGGGAAGCTGAACAATTAGGAATGCACTGTAGAGATAGTTAGAAAATTATGTGAGGATCTGCTAGGCAAGAAGGAAAGTGACTGGCCATTTCCATGGACATCTCTAATGTGCTTCTTCATACAGCCCTAGGAATCAAGACTATTTAGGAATGACAGATGCTTCCCTGCATGGGCTAATACCAATCAGTAAGAATGGCTGTACTGAAAAAGTAAAAGGATCTAGGTTTCAGGTTCTGCAGTAAATTGTCCTACTGCTTACATGGAAGAAGCTGCTTTTTTATGTAATATCATGATGATTATGAGAGGTTCTCTGCCACTTTCCCAATTCTGTAACAGCACATAGACTTCTTTACCAGCGGCTCCTTATTCTAATCTTCTTTGCTATCTTCAGACTGATAATATTCAGTTGAAATCAGTGAAGATACAGCACCAGAACAGGTTGTATCCAAAGCAGTGGAAAAATACTGTGACTAGAGATCTATCAGCTAGAAAAGAAACTGCATGTTGCTATGATTACACTACTAAAAAGTCTGTTCCTTTGAATCGTGACATTTGTGGTTTTGTTCATACATTACCATTAACAGCAATGGCTGTCTATATGACTGTGTTGATAGAAGTATTATTTGAGCAGGGATTTTTACTACCAAATATAAATATAGCATGCATTCATTTTTTTTTAATTACGTGTAACATTCAGTAAAGTGATGCATTATTAAGAAAGGTCATTGATTGTTCCCAGGATATGGCAGCAAAATATATAGTATGTACTAAAAATGCAACTAGTTTTAGAGCAGTGTAGTGTGGAATAATGTAAAACAAAAAAAAAGTGCCGAAGTTAACAATAAATCTATGAATAGAAAAAGGAGTGAAGATGATGCCTTTTAATCTTACAATAGCTTGATTAGAATACGAATTAGAAATGCAAGTAGATTTTATGAGTTTGTACTTGGTTTTGGTAAGATAAGAACATGTCAGTAGCCTGCAAGACATTTTTAACATTTTCATGACTTGATGAGAATAAGGGTCACTAAGACTGTGGACCTAAAAAAATTATTAAGTGCTAGCTCCAAGGAAAAATCATTGCTTCTAAACTGATCACACTGTCTTGGAGACACCATATTATGCATTTGAGATGCTGCCAAAATAATGGAAATCATCTGTCTGCTCCAAAAAGACGGGTCTTAATATCTCTCTATCCTTCATGTCATGTTAAGGTCCGGATTCTGTAACCCAAATTTCAACAGGACGTTGCACCCCTGTAGCAGCAGTTGTGACCACTATGTTGAATTTGATGGCGTGAAGAATTTTTTTTGATGGCGTGAAGAATTAAGGCATGCAAAATCTCAAAATATTTCACAAGTTTTCCTAAATAGCTTTGAAGGCTCTAAAATACTTTTAAAATACTCCAAATAACTTCCTACCAAATAAACACTGAAAACCCTCAAAAAGCCCTATCTAGATTAATAAACATTTAATGAAAACAAAAAGAAACATTATCTTATTTTTCCTTTTTCTCTTGAGCTTTTATTTCATGTAACAGATGGAATGACTTTTTTTTTGGTAAAAATATGGCAGGCCATGGTTTAAATATAAAAATATATCATTGATTAGTTTTTTTCTGTTCTTGAGCTGACAGGATCCTTGCCACAGCTTACAGCATTTTCTTACATGGGCAATGAGTACTCAGAAATGTACCTTTTGCTCTTTAACATGACCAAGCAGCTGGAAGCAAGGTATTAAAGCAGTTCCATGTGATCAGCAGGTTGTCTGCAGAGCGTGTGGATAACACCTGCCAACATGCACTGAAAAAAACCCACACTACAAAAAGCAGCAGAAGGCCGTGACACAGGTTACAAAGTAGCCCATAATGCAAGAACACCAGCCAAATCTTTGAAAATTATAAGGAATGGAGAAAGTAAGTTGTCTATTTAATGTTTCCGTTTAAAAAAAAAAAAAAATTTCAATGGAGGTGAGGAATGAGACAGTGATGAAACAGAATTTTACATGGGGGAAGTTCTGATGGCAGTGCTTTATTGGTAACTTCCTTTTTAGTCATTGCTGTTATTAATTCTTATCGGTTTTGTTTCTTTTTCTCAGATATGGAGGCCTAAAGCAATCCTTTCCAAATTCACAGACTATGCTGTGATCCTGGGAGTCCCTGAGAGCCTTTCTGGAGAGGGGAGCCAGCTGGCTCTCCCTCACCTATCTGCATTCCTGCATTCCTGGTACTGGCCAGGGTGTTGTGCACAGTGCTGTAGGGCACTGCCAGGCTGTGAGATACCTTAAAGTCCATAGGAAGAATGGGGAACCTCTGGGCCTATGCCAGGGGGTGGGGGACACCTGGGCCCTGGGAAGGAGCAGAGGGAAGAAGTGAGTCTAAGGGGAGGTTTCAGGGCTGTGCACGGGGTTGGAGAAAATGGGCTTTGTTCCTTTAAGATATATTTTTGTGTGGGTTTGAGGAAGAGGGATTCTAATTTCCACTCTGTGAAACATCAGAGCACACGTCCTTACATGGAACACTGTCCAGTGTCTGGGCCAATGCAGTGTATCACTGAGATTAAGAACATAATGAGCTCTATCAAAGCATCAGACGGCACAGGGATAATTACAAGATCCATCATTATTAGGCAAGAAAAACAAATGTGTCTTATAAACCCTAAAGCTCTAGAGCAAAAACCATTCACTAATTGAGCGGGGGGCTAGGTGCAAGCTTCTCTTGGGGTCAGTTTATTCTAGGTTAGTCCATTACACAGTTATTACACCTTGCTCTGAAGCACAAGTATTCAGTGAGGTTAGTGCAGGATGATGGCAGACATCTCTCCACCATGATCAGTGTTCTCACTTCATGCACCCACACTGAGCCACTCTATGGGCTCCTACGGTTGCTTTAATGAATTCTGGTCTCACACTGAAAAAAATCTCTTTCCTCTCTCTAATGCTAATTGGTTTATTCCTCCCTACTCTCTCATCTTCATAAGAAATGCCTTATCCCTGGAAATCATTCATGTATTTGTGTGAAGCAAATATTTTGCCATCGTAATTGATTGGGTTGCATGAAATAGTAGTTGCTTTGTGACAAATTAGCAGAGGGACAGTATTTCTCTGTTTCTCTTGAAGCCTACTGTGCTGTGCACTCACAATGGCATGCCTTGATAGCGTTGGAAGTCTCTTTTCTTATGTGAAGGAATGAGCATATATGGTCTGTAAATTCATCACTCTCTCTCACTTTGTGAGGCTTGAACTGAAGGGGATAATCTTAATTTAGAGGTGAATCCTAATTTAAAATGCTGTCAGTGGAGTTTAAGGGGGTGATGAAGGAACCTTTTAAAAAATGCTGACATACACCTGACTTGGTCTTTCAGTTCAGCTTACCTCTCATCTTAGGGAGGCTAACCAAAGAGGAATTGAAAAATTTTCTGAAGTTTTAGATCAGTGACTGATAGATGAATACAGTAGGTTGCAGGAGTAGGACATGTGACTTGTCTCCCAGATTTGAGGCCATATGTTACAGTCAGGTGGCTGCTTGACTCTGTGAATGGTGATGCTGCCCACAGGTCAGGTCAGCAAATGCACAAGGGTCCAAACCGCAGTTCCCAAGAACCCTGACTTTTCCTGCAATGCACACTAGGAGGAAATCCTTCCAGTAACCTTAACAAGTCATCCTCTTTGTACTCTACCTAGAGCACCTTGCCACCCCAAGGGCTGACATTGCTTTTGCTCTGTCTCCACATACCAGAAACTATGGTTCATGCGAGTAGGGTGCAGATAAACTATGGGCTGGAGCATACTATGGGGAACTTAAACTTTTGCCAAGTCTTGACCACTGCAAGCATTTGAGAATCAAAGGATACCCCTGCAACACTAGAGTGTGCTCACAAAAACTGAGCTAATAAAAAGAAAAAGGAAATGCCAAGACACAATTACAGGCTCTGGGCTGTCTCTTTGTGATTTTAGTTTTATTTTTATATTTTAAATAAAGAGCCTGCTATGACCACTTTTTTAAGGATGTAAAAAAAAAAAAAAATTCACCCTGTGGGCAGCAAAAGAGGAGGGGAAGATATCACCTTTCAACAACTGTGAAAGGTTTTGTGGGACTCTGATGTTCACCAGCCCTGCCTACTTATCTCCACATCTGTTGTCCATGTGAGTTCAGTCTGTCAGGTGCTTGAAACACTGGGCATTATGAGCTGGGATGGCCACAGTCATCTGATGAGCAGACTGTTGCATTCCTCCTGTCTGATTTCCCCTGCCAGGAGCTTGGTGCAGCTAAATGTCTCATCTCAAATACTTTACTCTTCCTGGAGATGTCTTCAAAGTTGACTTCAGTGTTATTTTTCTCCTTTATGAAATCCATCAGCCTTGCCAAAACACTCATGTATTACGATGCCAGGAACACGAACTCCTAAACTGGGATTGCATTCCCACCCAGAACAGTTGTTATCATCTTTGCCTGCGATAAATGCATGAATAAGCTTTCTTATATTAGCACCTCACTGATCTCCAACTCACCAGTGCCCATGAGCTTGCGATAAAACTAGTTTGGACAGCTTTTCAAAAACGTGAAACTGCTGCCACTAGCTGCATGAAAAAGAGAGTGCAGGACTTTCCCCTGATCCTGTTGCCCCTTTACAAACATCCCTTAGATAACTGAGCAAGCTGTGATGATAATGGGGTTCTAGGCAAAATGTTGCTTCCAGAATTAGTTGTTATGTGTGTTGATGGAATTTGTTTCTAGAGCCCTGATAGCTAGGTCTTTAGGTGGAGAACAAGTGTGCTATGAAATGAAAGCTGAGGAAAAAATGGTCATTCAGAAGCAGCAACTTGTAACCAGTTCCCTTGCAGCAACTGTAAACTCTACAGAAAGCCAAATAAAGGGAGAAAGACTGGTGTTTAACACAGGACAGGTAGGAGACTTGGCTTTCATCAGCGTCTTTGACTTGCAGCCTCCGCATACGCATTTGAAGAGAGCATGTTTTGCTGTTGAAATGGACAAGGGACACTGGCTACAGCCTGAAGGATTAAAGATCAGCCCAGTGCTGCAGGATAAGAAAGATAAAAGAATGTAAAATACAATTGTCTTCTCACAATTTCATGTGGTTCTATATGGAGGAAAAGTTATGCTGTTACATTTTTACAGACAGGACTATAGAATATTGCAATGTTACATTTATTTCCAATGTTTACATACACTGTGAGCTGAGAACAGGCTCCAGTTCTTTGAGGGATTTTATTATTTGATGACATCTTCATTGTTGTTATTACTCATTACAGACAGAATTCTGGGAGTGAGGTCATTCAATGGCAAACCCATCATGAGTATTTCCCAAAAAGTGTGCCTGGAGAAATCTTTTGGATGCAACCGGTTTTTACGAACAAGTTATAAATAAAAGAAGCTGATGTTGTTTGTGATTTGCAAAACCTAAAACATTAACCTTTCTCTGTTTTCTTTTGCATGTTTCAGCCGTAAAATAGTCAAAAACAAACATCCCAAAACTCTATGAATTTAATTTAAAAGTGGCAAACTATTTATTCAGAAGTAGACTTCATCCTGAGAAAAACAAACTCTGGTTTGAAAATAACTCTTGATTTACCTTTCTCTGGGACTTAGAAAATTAAAGAGAATTTAGGAGTTTTTCGCACTGGACTGAAGTGAAATGATGACCACTGAACACAAATGCTAACACTTGCAGCTCTGTTCTGGACCCAGAATCTGTGGCTTCCAAACTAGCCCCTAACTAGCACCCGTGATGCTGTACTGGCAAAAGGAACCCTGTGTAAAACTTGCCCCCTGATGATGTGGAGTTATTTTTCTCGAGTTCTGTTGGCTAAGTATGTTTCCAAATGGAGTCTTCTTGTGATACTTGCAGTCTAACAGATTAAATGTTTGGTCTTTGTCCTTCCAGGCCTTTGGCCTTTCTAAGTTTGGTCGAGACTTACTCAAACATAAAGAATATTTAACAAATAATTTCTGTTAAATAAGGTTCAAAGTTGATATATCTTTGAATATCTGTGCTGTTTTCAGCAAAGTTTAATGACTTCTCTTTTCTGTTAATGAGACAGCTCAGATTTTTTTAGATTGTCCATGAATGTGCAAATAAGAGAGGCTTTTGTATCAAACTTTGCAATGTCCCTTTATGCATTTACTCATGATACTGACTCCTGTCCCACATCAGTGATGTTACACAAATTCAGCTTTTCTGATTAAAATAATACTTTAATTTCACACAACTATATGACTACTTTTGATTACAAAAAAATTGCAGCAATGTCATTAAATCACTTTGTAATTGGAATGGGGGATAGAAATTTTGCTGCATACTATGCTTGGCCTTGTTAAAGCATTTTCCTTTTTTTTTGTGTGTGTGTCTGTATGAGCGGGAGTACCACAGGAAAACCCCTGACTGCAGAGCTCTTTTCCATGACCCAGCCAAAAATTAAAGCACGGTGAGATAATGAATCAGGATACAATTTGAAACAGACAGGTTGTCTTTATTCTTTCTCACCTCTTTTTTCCATTGGTGAAACAGTGAAAAATAAAGACTTACACAGAATCATCTGAAAACTTTGGTCTTCAAACTCAGAGAAGAAAATTTCCCATTTTAAGCATAGTGTCTTCCCAGGGGTGTTGTCTGGGGCTGTGTGCTGGCTTGAGAATAGAAAACAGCATTGTTTTATAACTGAGTCATAAGCTGAAAGTTAACTCTGATCTTCTAGGAACTCAAGAGCTAGGCCAGTCTTTAACTAATATAAATATTTAACTCTAAGCTACTGTAGTTAGTTTGTATCAATTTCTCAACATCTGCATTTTAGTTTTTAGATACAGTGAGCATCACAATCTGTGATTTCTTTGCACAGGACTATGTGCATATTTCAGGAGGTTTTGTAATTAACAGGTCACACAGATTTTGGCCCTTATTTGAAGGCAAGAGCACAAAACCCCAATAACCTCTCATGGAGACTGTGAAACCCCCTGCAATTTTAATAAGAAAATCATTCTTTTTAAAAAGAAATTATTTAATGTGTTTTCCAACTGAAAGACCACTTTACATCTTGTAAAATAAAGAGAAAAAGAAATTTCAGGCTCAGAATGCTCATGTTAGGGAATTTTACAGGATTACTTTACTTGGCTATATTTTGCTTTTATCTTCCTTCTGCAGATAAATTTTCTGCGCTGTCATTTTTAACTTCTCTCTTCAGACTTGTTTTTGTCACCTCCCTACAAACCAAACCCTGCATTGCTGCCAGGCTCCATTCACTCTTCTTTCTTAAGAAAGATCTTTTTTGTGTTCCAGAAAAACTCAGTTTCCATTACTCTACCCCTCAAATCTGTATCCAACATTTTTACAGACTCTCTTCGTCTTATTGTATGTTTTTCTTCCAGAAAACTTTTGGAAAGATGTTGGGGACAGAAATTTTTTTCTTTGACATCTCCCTCATTCTTCCATCCATGAGTGCAGACAATACTGTCATCGTTTAAGTGTTCTGGATGAAACTATGTCTGAATATATTTTCCTCTCTGCTTTGACTGCTTTTTACTTATAGCACAACATAATAATAGTAAGATACTAAAGATATATTTTAATGACCTGTTAATTATGTTGGGAAACTGATTGCTTTACAGTCATTGGTAATACTACCTCTTTTTTCGCATGAATGTTAAAAAGCTGACTTCTGAGTTTCTGGAAGCCAGACCAGGTTCTGAAATGGCAGCCTACATCTTGGCCTTTGTTCATTCTACCCAATTTAAGACATTTGTTTAGAAGTGTCCTAATTAAGGGGCTTCCTCACTATGGGTTGACTCTGCTATAGACAGTGAAAACACAGCTGAGCCCCTGTCAGGTCTGAATTGCCCTTTGAAAACATCCAATTTTGTTCAGCAATTTAAGCTCTATCTCCTGACTTTTCTCGATTCTCTGAAAGTTAAATGGTTGATACCAGGGTCCAGATCACTTTCTTTGGCCATCAGTACTGTTCAATGGCCAAGACCTGCAGAGAAGGAACTAGAAAAGAAAGAAAGTAGAGGAGAATATTTGGCACTGACCTGCCATTCTTTTCCAGCTTACATTAAATGTGTTTGTTAAAAGAAAGCTAGCTTGTGAGCAAACGTGGCTGTCATGTAAGCCCCAAAAAAAGAATTGTCACACAATCAAAAATTATTGTATTTTTTTACATTTAAATAAGTTTGGCATTCCACAGAACCTGCAGTTAACACCAAACACTGTGTCAGCAAGGTAAAACTCACTTGCATTGCTTTGTATCTTTGACAATATCATTGGAATTCTGCTTGGATAGATACATGGCAATGAACTCATCCAGTGGCAAATATAACACACATTTGTGCCAAGAGAATTTTTGCTGTTGAAGGCATTAGAACACTAGCACTGCAATGCAAATAAATAGGATAGACTATTTCTATGAAAAAAACCAAGACGCTTAGCCTACCTGTTGGTAACGTTTCCAAAAACAAGCCTGAGTCTTCTGCTTAAGTAACACAGTATTCATCCAGAGCCCTATTTACTCTGTTCTCTAGAGTGCATCTTCAGGGTGTTAAGCTCCAGAAATATCTTCTGCCCTGAAAATCAGAAACACAAATTCTATTGACTGATTGTATGTAGGCATTTCTCAGTGATTCCCCATGCTTTAGTATTAATTAAATCTGCAAAACCATGGGGTCTCACCAATAGCAATGTTGAGTTTACTCCTTTTAAAATGGATGTTTTTAGTTGTAGAGTGTTGACCCTGAATTGACAGACAATTGTCTGGTCGAATCGCGCTTTTCTCAATGTTACCTATAAAACCCTGTGGAAGGCGGGAGTCTGGGGGGGGTTTCCCGTCCAGGGGTGGTGGCCAGGAGCCCTGGGTAGCCCTGCCCTCCTGCTTCCCCCCTCCCAAGCTGCAGCATGGACCCTGGGGCGCTGGGAGGGAGAACTCTCAGGCTCTCCGGTGCGGTTTCTCTGGGACCGGGTCTATCCCACACGGGACCAGCAGGAGACTGGCGGGGGAGCCTGCAGCCTCCAGCTGCCCAGCACACACTCCATGCTGAACTGAAGAAGACAGTCCTGTAACCAGCGGCGGAGCAGGACAGTTATGCTTTCCACCATGGTGATTCCAGAGCCAGAGAGAGAAAGAGAAAACCTCGTCGCGTGAGACGAAGCCAAGATGACCACGGGAGGAACAAGGCTGGTGCTGCATCGTTCTTGTGCACAGCTTAAAAGACTTCTTGCCTTGCTGTGGTATGAATATTGTAATATCACAGACTGTTTGTCTCTTTAATCCATTTAAAGTGCACGGGGGATGAACAATTTGATGTGTGGCTTGTAAAGGTTGTGAAGAAATGCCCATGCCAGGCTATATCTGAAAAAAGCAATAGAGGTTTTTAAAACCTGGTGGCAAAGAAAAGCCTTGGTATTTAAGCCACAATTACTCATCCTTGAAAGAGTAATAACCCCATGTGCTGGACCATGTTATACAGTTGAAGGAACTGTGAAATAAGAGATTTTACATTACTGAAGATTGTTTCTGCTGCAGATGGTGGCAGTTTGGAGAACCACATGAAACAGGAAGAAAACCCTTTTCCCTTTTCAAGAACTGCAACATGGATTGAGAGAGAGGAGAAGGAGAGGGAAAAGAAAAGTTTTAAATGTTTTGTTCTGATTGTTTTTTCTTTCCTTTTCTCTTAGGTCTGTTAATAAACTTCATTATATTCTTCAAGTTTTGTGCCTGCTTTTGCTGTCTTGTAATTGTTATCTCACAGAAAAGAAATCAGGGAGTAATGCATAATTTGACCATAAAACCACTACATTAGTACAAGCAGGAAAGTATCTTATCCACTTGGTGTTAAAGACAGGTTTCCTTCTCATTGCCTTCACTTTCCATTTTAAACCTCTTCTACAATTTTGCTGTGTGCTATTAAACAGTTGCCAAGTTACACCATAAGTGAGGCTGTATTTCAGTGTTGAATAAAATGATCCCTTTACACCAGTGTCTTAAGGAACAGCTCAAGGGACCAGGAAATACGTCAGTTGCTTGGGCAAGGTAGTCTTCAGAATGGACTGAACCACTGGAGATCCTGTAAAGTGGTACTTACAAGACAGTAGAAGGTTACCCACTGAAAGGTCCCCGTCTGTCAAGGTACTGAATTTGTGGAATAAGAAATAAGAACTTTTTGCAAATGTCTCTTACATACTTGATATGTTTCAGACTACTCAAATACAAATTTCACTGTAGTTTGTTAATCCTTCATGGTATTTAGACACAAGCTTTGGCTGTGCTAGCACTTATGGGATGTTAGTCTATGCTCCTGTGTGGAGTTTCCTGAGTTCAGTTTGGTTCAGCAAAATGTTCCACCATTGAAAACTCTCTCTGGGTGGGGTGACTGCATAAATGAGAAATGTTTTCAGCCTCTGCACTGCTGAGCTTCCGTGAGGATTCAGTGGAAGTCTGAAATGTGGCAATGCTCACAACTCTGCAATTCCTGAGAGTATATATATCATTATCTTGAAATTCAAATCAAGTAGGAAAGGATTCAGTTTACCTTGGTGGACCTGCATGGGACAGATCCCAGTTGCACTGAAGAAGGTTCATGGTGTTTTTCATCTATTTTTCTGCTCATCTGACTTCTGGAATTGCATAGTGTAGAATGGCTCACATCACCGGAAACTGCCCTTCTTCGAAACCACTGTTAATCCAGATCTGCTGGGGTCTTGCATTCTGTGACTGCTGTTGTTCTCAAATTTATTCAAAATCTCTAAGCAAATTCTAACTGAAGGATGTGAAGGTCTGTTCTTGAACCTCATATTGGACATAGAAGCTGGTTTAAGTTTGTTTAGAAATAAGTCAGAATTCAAACCTTACAGATGAACATCACTTCAGCGTTCAGCCTGTAACAAACCAGACTGTTTTTCGAATTTATTGCCAATAGATTTTTGTTCAGCTTTCTAAACAGTATGATATGATTTCTTTACTTCAAGCATGAGATCTTTTGAGTACAGTAGGGCACTCAATTCTTCCACCAGCCTAAATTGTTGCTGCAAGTTAACTTTCAGCTGATGTGGCATTTGACAAACAACTTGTAACCTAGAGAAGTCTTTATGGTAATGCTGATGTATTATCCACTTATTACACATCCACTGGCTGAGGTACTTTTGTCTGAGAAGTTTCAAGAGTAGAGTTCAGCTCTTTGGTGTTTACTAAAGCTCCCCAAAAGAAGCAAGTCAGGTAAAAAAAAAAACAGTGATGCTTCACCTTCATTGCAGTTTCACTGCTGCCTCTGAGGATAATAAACTTATTAATGCCTGTTAAAGGCCAGCTATTTACAGGATAGAATGAGGGTTGATGACAGCCAGGACTTCTACATTATCATAGTATATGAAAATTTTTCTTCTGTATGGTAAATGACAAGCTATATTATCCCTTTCCAAGGTTTATGCTTCTGGGTTACATATATTTTACCACATCTTACTATTCATATTCTCAATTAGGACGAAGTTTCTGCTTCATAGAAAGTTCGAAACCACCCCTTTTAAAGAGAGAAAGAGAAAAGGAGCCTTTCTCTCTGTATACAGACTATACTAGGAATACCCGGAGTGGTAAATTTGATGATTATTTTCAGCAGGTATGTTCTTGGAAAATTAAGTCGCATTTTTTCTTGGTGTGGGTTTTTTATGTTGTTTCCCCCGCTGTCCCCCACACCTCCTCTTTTGAAGCAGGAATGGCTTCCAGCTCTCTGCACTAGAAGGCAGTCTACATTTACTGTTGTTCCTGTAGCAGTGAATTCTCCACTGGATCATTCCACTGTGAGTTTGAGTATCCATGCTGCATAAAGCACGTACTGCTACCTCTTGCATCAGTAGCATTAGACAGACAATACCTTTTTCTCCAGGTAGTGGCAGGCCAGATCTGTAATAAAGCTGGACTAAATGACACTCCTGGCATATGCACTCCATATTCTTTATGTTTCCAAGAAAAAAAAAAAATACCCCAAAATGTCTGAAGTAAAAGAAAAAAAATTTCTGTTTGATAAAACTTCATAGACTAGTCAACATTGTTCAATTTTTTAAATGTTTTCCCCCCTAGATGATAATATTGCCTGCTTCTAAGCAATGAAAGCAAACCCCTGTGGAGCCAAGACATCTCATTTTCTGTACACTTTTTCTTGCTATGCAAACCCATAAAAACAGTATTGTTTTCTTCAAGACTACATCTCAAGTGACAAAAGAGAGGACAGACAGAAGGAACTATTGTTATAATAACTACAAGTAAAAAAAACTGAACAACAGTTATTAAGCGACTTGACTGTGGTACCTTTGTCCAAGAAACCAGAGTTTTACCACCTACCATTCATGTAGCACAGCACATTGTATTAATGTTTTTTCTTTTTATTAGACCAAGTCACTCATTCCAGTTTTGTAGCAATGTCAATGTGTCACTGCTGCACTTAGAAGAACTGATTGGAAACTGTGTCCTAATGGCTTCGAGTGCAAACACAGAACAGAAAAGGTCCCTGTCAGAGTGATTTTGCAACCAAGCACCTGCTGAACCTGAGGAATGATAGGATTTTGTGGTTCTATCTGGAGTTCACTCTGGTGCCACTCAGAGGTCACTGAAAGCTTCAATTTTCATTCCGGTCAAAGATGTGTCAAAAGACAGCTTTATTTACAAAATTCATAGATCAATGCAGCAAGATTTGCATACAGGCAAGCATATAAATCCTGGTTTGCAGTATATTTTCCCTTTCTTGCACTGCCAAGTTTTAAAGGGTCTTGTGTTAAGAAGAAGCAACAGTGTGACAGCACTTGAAAATGGCTCCCTTTTCTTTTCTGAAGAGCAGATATGGAACAAGAAGAAGCAGTATCAGCTTTCTTTGACCCTGTCCACCCATCTGGAAGCAAGAGATTTTGGAAAAGAGAAGACATCGCAGCCTGTATGTTCAGGCTTTGGCTATCTTTCTGGAAGTTCACTGTGCAGCCCTTATCCTACAGTTCTCTTGTTCTTTATTAAAAATAGAAAAGGAAATACGCTTACAGTAATTTTTAGGGCTACATGTTTTTGGAAAATGCACAGAATTTCTGCAGCAGCAAAAATTAAAACTTTTTTTTTATACAGAAATTTTAACTGCTTGCTACTTGCAACCTTAAAAGAAATAGAGTTTTATGAATAACAACAAATTTGCAAGATGAATCCGTGAAGACTGTAACATTCTGGCTGACGTTTCTGATCCAGCTCTTTTTCTCCTGAACTTGACCTGAGAAAAAAAATCTATTTTGCATAGGTAATTAGAGGAAAAAAAGAATAAAGATAAAAGGAAGAACTTTAGTTCTTCACATCTTGGATTGAATTTGAGCTAAGAGCCACAGGGTAAGACCTGCACTATCCCACTGACACCTCCACTAATCCCAGCCTTCTGGGTTAGATCCTCATATGAGTCATTCACTTAAAGAGTTGGACTTGATGGTCCTTGAGGATTCCTTCTATCTCAGAATATTCTGTGATTCTGTGATCTGCTGCTGCTTCCTCTAACTCTGAAGTTATATTGTCATAAAGGAATCACAATCTCTTTATTTTGTTCTCCCTAATCTCATATTCTGTTGTGGCTCACAAAGCCATCACTATTCTTTACTGAAGGCCAGCAAAATCAGTTGTCTTGGTCAAAAAAGTACACAGTTGTCTCTCAGTGTAGCCTGGTCTGAAAAGGAGTCTGGTTAATTAACATTGATTACAATCCACCATCTGCAAGTAAAAATTGATTGCCAGGGTTCCTAATATGAATGCCTCTCTGTCTTGATTTCAATATTTCTGTGACTTTCCAATGTCAGAAACAGGGACAGAAACTAAATCCACTTCTTAAAGGTCCCAGTTATTTGCAAGCTCCCCTGAGAAAGACACTGGTGATTCTTCTGGTCCTACTTTATCACCCCATGGGAAGGTCATTTGTTAGCACAGCATCTAATTGCTGCAAATTGTCAGTGAGCACATTTGGACCCTGTTCAATGCTCCATTTTTTATTGAGAGAGGAGCAATGGTATTGATTTTGGATAGTCAGGGAGAATGCCAGGGATATTAGTAAGGAGCTCAGAGAACACAACACATAAACTTTTATGACATGATGTCAAACTGGATTGCACAGGCATAAATGAAAAGGACAACATCTTCTGTAATTACTGGAAACATATACCATACATCTATTAGAAAAAGAGTACATTTCAATGAAAAAAAGATCTTGCAAAAAGCAACATCTCAGGAAATTTGTCTGACCAAAAGGGAAAAGGGGTAAGATTTTTATGTGTACCCTTTGAAATGACAGTGCATAGTGTAGGAGCTGTATTTCTTCTGCTGTTGCAGTGTGACTGAAACCTACTGTGTTAGACCAGTGACTCATTTCCACCATGCTTCAAGTTTGGATACATAAAATTCGATTCAATCCCAGTTCTAGTTAAATGGATGACAGGGTGGGATACAGCACAGTTGCTGCCCAACTCTGCTGAGTGAGCTTTTTCCTGGTTCTCCACATCAGAAGCAAGTTCATCTACATAAGGATGATACTGTAACCCCAAAAAAGAACCAGTAACCACTTACACTAAAGTAGTGTACAAAGTTACTGTTGTGCTGAAGTTTAAACTAAACAGCAATTTAGCCAGCTAAGACAAGACCTTTAGTGATCTTTAAGTGCTTAATTCCTAATCACAGGTGAACTGGTGTATGTTAGCTCATGGCTTAACTGCTCTCTGAGTCACAACTTTTCTGTAAAGTTGTTGCATAACAGTTGTAAATAATTTGTGCAAATCAGTGTTAGAGACATTAATTCACAAGTTTTGCCTCCTTGTGTCTGCTGCCATCCCTGACTTCTCACTCTCCCTTCATGGTGTATTAAGAAAGTCAGCATGAGTACTTGTATTTTGGAATGCTGATAGCCCAAATGTAAGAAAACCTAGTATTCTATCAGCACAAACTCAAACGCAGGTGGGTCTGTGTGAATATCACAAGGCATTTTTTCACTTTTCGTGGGACTGAGTGCTGGCTGATGTTGCCCAGGGTGTTGTGGTGTCCGCATCCTTGGAGATTTGGTCTGGGCTGTGGGGACCCAAACAGTTCCAGCAGCCGTTCCAACCCTTGCTATTAGGTGGCTGGAGGAATCTCGGATGGAGGATGATGTGGAGACCGGGTTATGAAATGGACTTCGTTTAACTAGTTGGTATGACCCTTATCCCCTTCTTAAGAAAGTGGTTTGCCCCTGGGAGGTTCCCTCGTTGTATACCACGCCCTTAAGGGGGGATCAGAGATGTCCATCAGGCAAGGTTTCTGGAAGGTTCTCTCCAGGGCGTCGAATGATTGGCTCCTTGTTGACTGATGTGTTCTCCCCTCCCATTAAGTATACTGTGATTGGTATTTGATGTTGTAATGTTTAATTGTATTGGCTATCTTGAGTGTTCCCTCCCCTGTTTGTAAAAGTATAAAAGATGCTCCCCACCCTTAGTCAGGGGGAGATCTCCCTTACCTTCCTATGGAATAAACCCTGTTGGTCACCCTCTTCGGTCTCTCTCTCTCTCTCGTCGTATTGCACTCCCTCTGGAGCCGCATCTAGCCTGGCACGCAGACCTGCGCCCGTGTTCGGTACCAAGGGGGGTATCGACACCCAGCTGAAGGGTGCTTCCGTTGGGATTTTTAGTGGACTCGTGGAGCGAGGTCCCGTATCTGGATCTGTTCCACAGGCACTGGACCTATCCGGCCCTGGACAGCGGTCCTCAGGTCTGTACCTTGGAAGCTGCGCTAGCCCTCTGCCTGGAGGCTTCTACCTTAGGGTCATCGGCCAGGCGTGGCTAAGGAACGCGGCACTGGGCAAGCAACTCTAGATGTCCTTGCTAGAGCAAGTTGGTTGGACCAGATGACTTCCAGGGACCTCGTCCAACCTCAGTCACTTTGTCAGTTGCCATTCTATGAGGCAATAAAAAGAGCATAAATATATTTGAAGCTATTGTGCAATTCTTTTTCTACTTATGAGTTTATTTATTTATTTGAATTCTTAGTGCCCTGAATTCACTGAGTGAAAGTTTAAAATGTATCCATGACTACTGGATTTAATTTTTGTAATCTTCAGGCAATAGGAAAGGTACAGGAGTTCCCAGAGGAACTGCCCCCCTGATTGATGAGATGTTCTCCCATCTTTGAAATACAGCTTTAAACTCCAAACAACAGTAGATAAATGGCAATGCATAAATGATGTCAACAATTTGTGTGGAGGCCAAAGAAAGTATGAGGGGGCCCTCAATAGCTTCATCTCTGACTATGCTGCGTTGCAGCTGTGAGTAATAAGTTCACTTTCTTTTCAGGCATTGTACACTACATCTGAAATAGTTTCTGAACTTAGCACACAGTTTCCTGACCATCTATTATTTTCCTTGGGGATCAGGAATCTTTCAAGCATTGCAGTGAAGAGTTTGATATGAGCAGATCGTGCATCAGGGACATGGGTGGTGGTCTGCTGCCCTGATCTCACAAGTTGCAGAACTTGGGGGAAGTCACTATTTAGACATATTAATATAATTTTATTGCTGGCCCTATCATATATTTTGACTCATCTGAACAATGGCCAATTTTATACTATTTTAAGCATGTGTGCAGAGAGGTCATAAAAATACATAAGGTTTTTGTATGTTTAGAAATATCTTATTGGGAAAAAGGAACTAGATAAAATCTCCTTTTTCTTCTAGAACCTGTAGAAGGTCTGCATTCATAGCAGTGAATTCACCATTTTTAGAGGTGCACACAGCAGAAAGGTGTCCCTTCTTACATACGTGAAGGGCTATCTAAAAAAAAAAGTATTTAAAGTATATTTTATTTCATGATCATGATATCAGATTGATATTCTAAGCAGTAGCATTTGTTTATCTGTACACTTGAAGTTTTCATTAAATTCTTAACACATCTTGAAAATTACTAACTGAAATAACTTAGGAAGAAGCGACCTGAGTGTGGTTTGAGTGAAGTAATTCTATGAAATAAAATCAGCACTGTGAAGCTGAGACAAAGAAAAGATAGTATTTCTTCTTTTGATTCTGAGTTGTGCTGCTGCTTATAGTGGCATCATCCTCTCCCAGCAAAGTGCACTGCTGGACTCATCAGGACCATCAACTAATGGTTTTAGAATAGGAGATTTTTATTTCCTAACTCCTTTTTGTTTTCCGAATTTGAGAGGCACTTTTTCCCCCATCTGCCACTTATTACTGGAGAAGGCAAGTGTAGCCTGCAACTTAAAAGCAACTGGATGTTTTGTTTGGGTGAATGTTCACTACTGACAAGACTGTGGTGGCTCTGAACCCTTCCATTTTTTCCTGTGGCAAAATCTGCCTTTTTGTCCATTTGGTAGCTTAGAAGTCTACTGTGATGTATTGCATTATTTTGTTGCTGATATGTGGAATGGATGTTTTACGGGCCTTTCACAGCAAACCTTGCCTTTTCTGGATGCAGTGGGCCAAGCTTGGTGCATTAGGAGCTTCCTACAAGACCTGCAAGCCTGTATTTCCTTTACCATTTCTTCCCGATAGAGAGCCCTTATTTCCCAGGAAAGCCCCTTGACTATGCACTATTTGGAGGTAATTAATTTTACATTAAAATATGTAATTAATGCATACATTTAGTCCTAAGTGACAGTGATGTAGGGACTGCAGGATGCAAAATCTTTGGGGCAAAAGTCTGTATGTTTTACCTGTGACATGAGTAGCCTATAGCATGCCTGTGAATCAGGTGAATAATACCAGTGAGAAGGATGCAGACAGATGTGTCTTATTTTGTGCTGGGGATTGGAGAAAAAAGCCCACATTAATTAAAGTGAAACAGTACAAGAGAAACAGAGATACATATAGGTGATCCAAATGTGGCCCAAAATTGGTTTCTTTTTTTGTTGTCCATCACTATATTTGCTGATGGCCTCTCTCTGTGCCTTTTCTTCCCCCATTTCTCTGGTGGTTCCCCCAACAGAAGTAAAGTGAGAAGAAAAAGGAATGGTGCCAGTGATGGGTGGTTTGATGCTTAATGTCAGTGCTAAGCAAACATTAAGGATTTTTGCTGGAGGAGGGGTGAAAGGGCGAAACAAGTTGCCCGTCAGCTGCCAGACCTCCACTGATATCTTCACTGAGTGAGTGGCCACAGCCACCACACAGTTCTTGCTGAGGATCAGTAAGGGAAACATGAGTTGAAATAAACAAGGTTTTAATTGTCATGGCTTTTAATTAGCACAGTTATATGGATGCACATTTGCTGCAAGAGTGTGAAAAATATGTCCTGAGTCCTAGTCAGTTACTTGTAAGCTAAAGATATGGGAGTCTTGTTTTTTCTTTAGAGTAAAAGTAACTTTTAAAGTAGAATTACTGAATTTTTTGTAGCTTTTTTTATGTTATTTCAATAATAGCCAGGTGGCAGAAGAAGGGATTTTCCTGCCTTGTGCTGGCTGTTAGTACATCTGGTAAATTAATCTAGTGGCTGGAATTATTTATTACTGATGAAAAATTGAAAGACTTTTATGATAAACAGAGGTTTGGGGACAAAAATAAAAGGCTGATTTGGAATTTTGATTAATGAGAGAAACAAGGACTAAAATCACAGAAGCCGAGAGAAAACATCTTCAGAATAGAAGATGACATATTGCCCCCTTCTGCCACTGCCACAAGGAACCTGAAAAGAAAATAAGCAATCCCATCTAGAATTCACACACTTGGTGTACACTAAACTTGCTACACAATCTACACAATCTATACAGAGGAAGATAATAAAGGAATTGCATACATTTAATTGCAAGCTATATTTAATTCAAATATCAGTAATAAACTTTGGTGCCACCCCACACAACACATTGGATAACACAAGTTGATTAGCCTAATTAAGAAATGACTTTTAGTGAGGACAAGTCACAGAAATCACTGCCTTGTGGAAACTGTGGAGACTTACACATAATAAGTCTTCCAATAATTGTGATTTTTAATTTTACAAGATTATATTTCTCTATTATTCTTTAATTGTTTTTTTCATTGTGCACACATAGAAGATGAAAGTAACGCTGTTTTATGTGGTAGGAATTTCCTTTAGGAAGGTGCAATTTGGATATGTGAGTGATTTTGGAGTCTAGAAAACTGGAAAATAGAGGAATATTTGTTATATAGGAAAAAAAAATAAAAAACAAAGAAAATCATGTCAGCATCCTAGAAAGGGGAAAGTCTTTTCCTAAAGCAACAGGAAAGAAGAAATTAAAAGTGTGTTGCAGTCATAACTGTGGCCTGAAGTTTGTCGGCTGAAACGACAATAGACTCTCAAACTTCTTGACAGATCAGCACGTAAGGATTTTACACATTCACTTGCAGCATTTAGTCATCACGTGGTTTTAAAATGGTTTTGTTAATGAACATAAAACAATTTTTATATTATTCTGTCCCCTGAATGGCAAAGTTTTGGTCATTGGTACCTGAATAGTTAGATAGCTGTTTCTATTTCCACAAGATGAGTATTTGAAATGAAATGGAACATACATTTTGATGTAACTCAAAGCAATATTTCTTTTGCAATTTATGCTGTACTCACACTGAAGAGAAAGACAAGTGTGAGGGACCTGATTGCTAAGTATACTGCGTATTCCTCTCCCAAGACTCTCCAGCAGGAAACAGCTTCAGCTGGCACAGGAGTTGGTAAACTGATAATAGCTTTCAGGTGACTCTCCTGCCAGGGAGATTTACCAGATGATACCAAAAATTTGATTCTTGACAAGAGTCAGTGCCAGATTACTTTGAGAAAGGACTCACCTGCCTCTGGGCTGCTGGTTTGGATCTGACTCTGTTACGCAGTCAATGACTGCTTTGCAAAGAGTGTAGATGTTTCTCCCAAGGATGGGTCAGAAATGTGCTTTTTGACCTAATGAGCCAAATGACTCCTTTGTCCTGCTTGTAAAAGTTGTGATCTGGCTGTCTAGAGTGGAGGAAGGGAAGGGAAGGGAAGGGAAGGGAAGGGAAGGGAAG
>VXAC01007472.1:386998-464141 GCA_013399225.1 Rhipidura dahli | reverse complement strand
GAAGGGAAGGGAAGGGAAGGGAAGGGAAGGGAAGTCTGAGGAACAGACTGAGCAAGGAGCAACATTTCAGAACAATTGTGTGAAAAACTGTGCGAAGTCAAAGAAAAAGATTTGAGAAAGTTCTATTGTGTGAGGAAACAAGATTACCTTGAATGTCTGAGTTTGTGCTGTACAGCTTTTTAAGGACTGTGCTTGAATGTGGGAGGGGAATGAAATCTGCTCTATGACCCATCATAAAAGCCCGTGGAAATTTTATATTCTTGTAAGGCAAAGAGTGAAATCTTTACATAAAAAAATGTGGCTACTAATGTTGTGATCATTTGTAAAATTGACCACTTCTATAAGCTAAATACTACCTGTCTTTTCAGATTCTTCTCTTTTACCCACTATCAGACTTCCCCCATTTTGCCTGAGCCTCCCCGTTTTATCATACATCATAACCTTTTCTATGTAGCAGCTCCTGCCCTCACTTGTTCTATAATGAGTACATTGTGCTGTATGCACAGAGATCTTAGGGATTGCTCTAAGCCCCTTGTGCACCTCTACAAAGAGTTTTAAAATGGCTGTTTTCAAGACAGAAACCTTAAGACGAAGAAAATGAGAAGAGTCTTAGCTAGGTCTGTACAGTAGGTCTCCCCCTCTAGCTGGGGTTTTCCCCAGGGCAGGCAACTATCAAAACAGAGCAGATCAGATACTACCTCCAGGGCCAGCTATTCACTCCTTCCCAGCAAATGAGTTGTTGTTATTCCAAACCCAGCCCACAAATTAGCAAATGAATGTGACACCAAAGAAAATAAAACCAAGTTCAAATTTGTGTGTCTGAATTATATATATTTAACATGTCTCCATGCACAAGGGTGAGATTTAAAAATTTTAAACAAATATGAAGATTCTCCAATTTCAACAGATTTTTCTGCATTTCCATTAGCTGCAAAGACCAACCTGCAATTTCATCTTCCCTGATAGACTCGATTAATTACACATGTCCTAGTGCAGTTGTTAGGGCAGAGACTCCATGGAACAAATAGAATTGGGTAAAATAAAGACTGGGATAGCTAGCAAACTTTGGCTTGTCTGGAGGGTGAAACTACATCCAGAAAGTTCTTCTGACAGCCTTCACGCCCATTAGAAAATTGTGGGTATGCAGACTGATCCACCTTACTATTGTCTAGCCAAAACTGCCTCTTCATCTGACATTCTATGCATAGTCAGAGTAGGAAAACAAGAAAGAAAGAAAGAAGGAATCAAAAGATCCTCTCTACAGTCATTGAACTGGTACATCCTCGTGCTTCATTGTGAATCAGCCTGCTAAAATCTCTGGATAGTGATTTCTCTTTCCATTAGGGTATTATGGAAGATGGAAGTAAGTCTTCATTGACTTCAAGTCCCCTTTTCACATTTCAGCAGCACTTTTTCTGGGAAAGCCTGCCTAGGAGCTGAATTAGGACTCCAAGATTTTTTGTCAAGTGTTAATGGTGTCAGCTCTATCAGCCTGGCTACCTGTACCGCCAGAAACACGCTGGCAGTAGCTCCCACCTAATGCAGTCAGCAGAAAACAATAACGAGCTTCAGTCAAGGCAATTATTTTAAACAAACACATTCATTCACCACGCTGGACTGGCTTCCAAATTTTGGCTCATGATGGCGACAGAGAAGGGTGTGATATTTGCACCTGACTTTCTCTTTGCCATTTCCTGCACAACTCCTGCTTTGATCTCTGTCTCAGAATATAATTATGAAGTCTGAATCAGAACCAGATTCTCATTTCTGCTGCCCCAACTTGCCCTCCTCTCTAGGTCTTAAGGAAGACACTGTGATTTGCAAATGCTTGCCTTTTATTTTTAGTCCAATAAAGTGGACCACCTACAAATTCAGGTTACTTTTTTCTTTTTATTACCTGCTTTTTATAATGTAGCCAACTTACCCCAAAAGTACCCAGTAAGTGCATATAAAACATAATTAATCCTCTGAAAGGAATGTACCTTCTTTGCCTGAAATGATTTTACCAAACCCTTAGGTGGTATACACTGGCGGAGCTCCACTGAAATCAGCACAGCCATCTTCATTTACAACAGTCATATGCTTGGTCCAATCTTTTTTCTCCCAGTGGTAAGTGCATTCTGAGCAAGATCTTCAACATTAAAAGAATTGGCTTTTGGTAACCAGTGGGGTCCAGTTAGCATAGCTCTGTTAGTTTAAATTAAACTGCCCTGATTTACAGGTTGCACATGCACCCATACACACACACACCAGCAAACATTGTTTCAATATTCAACATTCAAAAACATACTTTCTTTGGAAAAACATATTCACATGGCAAAGATATTTTTCTAAGACTGCACAAATGTCTGGAGGCTAGGACCTTGAAGTCCTATGTCCTACACACCACGCTCTATGTAAGTGGTTTTGTAATCACATTAGGTTACATTGATTTATTTAATTATGATAACCAGTTTCTGCTTGCTGAAAAGAGAGTGAAGCTGAAGAATTACCAACCAAAACCCAAAGGATCTCTTTCTCTTAGACAGAGTTCTTGGCAAAGTTACAACGTTCATAACAGTAAAATTTTGTTCAATCAGGACCAAGAATAATAAGAAATCTTATATTAATCAGAACATGTATATTTATACATATGTACACACATGTACTCATATACACAAACACCAGCTCTCATAATGATTCTTCTTCTTTTCACTAACCTAGGTGCTGTGTAAAAGAAAGATAAGCAAGGACAGAATCATATTCTACCTCTAACTTTAGCTCTTTGATTTTGTAAAAAGAATTGTGAAGTTTGCCCCAGACATATTTGCTGACAAAGAGTGTAGAGTTTCATCTGTTATTAACTAGAGAATTTTAATGTAGCCAATTTCATGTTACCATCACAAACAGCACACATCAACTGCTTGTGCCTGTATAGTAACAGTCAGTCTTGTGGGAGTGGTAAGACTGTAAAACAAGAACATTAAGTGCATGCATAAAAAGGATAAGCCAACTAAGTACAGCTTCTACATAAGTGTCCTCCTTATGTTTCCTTTATTTCTTTTTTTAGAAAGTGACATGGCAAAGGTCAAATACCCAGCAAATGCCTGCCAGTGCTGACTATTGAACCAGAGCAAATGAAGTTTAGCTAATCCTCAGTCCTTCCTACTGCAGAGAAGGGTGAGGTCTAGGAGCAGTAAACCAAACACTTATTTTTCTTCTATAGTCCTAGAAAAATTCTACAGATGCTGGACGACCAAGCATAAATATAGTGTCAAGCAGTCCCCCAAAATCATTGCCTTCAGCAGAGTTGCACAACTTTTACAATGACACAAGTGATGAAGATCTTGAGCCTGTCCTTTTTATGTACAGATTAGATTATATTTTCAATATCACCAGAATAAGTTTGTTATTCTTAAACATTGACTGGACCAATTCTATTCTGTTATACTTACTTTCTGTTGCTGTGCCTGCACTGGCCTTTTAAAGACAGAGCTCTTCATTAAACAGTGAAGCTCAGAGTTAAAGGAAAAGCATTTCCATTTCGTTTCTCTGAAGTGGCTGACTTTGAAGTTTTGTAGTGCAAAAGACACAGTTCAGACTGGAGTGAAATACTCGCCACAGGAACTACTGTTCTTACAATAGCAGAGGGTGTGTTACAATGGAGATTTGCTGAATATACAGACTTTTTGAACACAGTCAATACATGGTGTTCTGTTAACAAGTTGATCTCTTCCTGGAGTCATCCTTTAGATCCTTTATTACAGGAACTAGTGCAAAAGAGTTTCACTGAAACTGGGTAATTCCTTTGACAGATGTGATAACAATCACTATATTTTCCTTTTTGATACAAGGTTTTTGGTTTCATTTCACTTATCTGTATTAAGGGATTTTTTGATGGGCATTGTCTCCTACTACTAGATCTTAAGTTGGGATCATTTTGTAACCAGTAGTATTTCAATCTGACAGAAACAGCAGAGAAAAGCTGAGAAATAATAAGCCAGGCTGCTTAGGCATATCACAGAAGTTTCTTAAGTACTTAGCAACTGTTAGAACAGGATGCAAACCACACTGGAAGGTGCCTAATTTTTATGGTCTAAACTGTTATTCTGTTAAATTTTCCTAATGAGGGGTGATACAGAGAAGTTCTGGCCATGTTTCCACAGATATTTCCTTAAGGAAATGTCTCTATTCACTGAACCTGTAGGGAATATTTTAATAATAATATTTTAATAAGACATACTCTCCCTCTAGCATGATCTATCAGTAAATGACAGTGTGATGTTAGTGTTGTTTCTCACAACAAAGATATTTTGGAATTTTTGTAGAAAAGCAAGTTCACATTCCTAACCATCCTCTAATCCTTCTGTCCCTCCTCAAAGAGCCTATGTCCACTTTTTAGTTATTTTTCCCCTCAAGTCCACTCCAAGTAAAAAATATTTGGTAAAAAAGACTCTCTATTTCTTCAAAGAGTTTTAGTAGTTCTTAACAGTTATAGCAGTATATTGACTGTAGCATATATAATCTATATCTCATTTCACTGTTAGTTGGATAATTTCTAATGTAAGTGAAAGAGTCTGAAATTGGCAAACTGACTTAGTTTTACAACACACACATCCACACACTTGCAGACACACTGATTTCTCCATATAGATGTATACATATCCAGAGATACATCCTTTTTCCATTCACAGTTCCATATTGAAACTCATAATATTGAAAGAGTCAAGACAGGATAGAATTATTCAGTCAATGGTAAGCTAAGACACAAAATTGCTGCCCCAAGCTTATTCAGTGCACTTCGGCTCTGTTGGACTAGTCTGTATCACTTCAGTCTTTTTCATTTGAAAGTAAACATCTTCCTCTAATTTTATTCTGTTAGAAGAAGCAGCTTCTTTTGGAAAACGGGTGACAACAGCCACCAAATGAAAAAGCAAACTGTAACTATAAAGAGAAATTTGATCAATGACAACCACTCCTTAGGAAAACACACAGTCACCACCCATTAGGACAACACAGGAAAACTGACTGCATGAAAGTAACACCCTTAAGATGCTGCAAGAATAACCAAAAATGGAAATAACACATACTTACAGTCGTAGCACTAGGAGTCAAAGAAAAAAAAAAGAAAAAAAAAAAAAAGGAAAAAACAAGTTTAAGAACTACCACTCAAAATAGAGTGGTTTATATTTTTTTTGTTCTTATTCATTCCTGCCTCAGCTGTTAGAGGCTATTTCTACTTCTACAAGGTTTCCTCTTAGCACATGAGGATAAGTCACATGTGTCTACCCAGTAATAAATTACATTTTGGGTGCAGAAATCTCCAGGATGATTGAGAAAAATACACTCACTGCATATTGCTGTGAATTATTCAAAGTTCTGGAGCATTTTAGAAAAACACCTATCTAAATCTTAAACATTTATAGTAACCTGCAAGTTCAGTCATTACCTTTCTCATTCTGAAGGAGCAAACACAGATCTCTCAACAGTGGACCTGAGAGCAGAGGACCCAATTATATATCCTTTCAGTTCTTCAGGTTCCTACTGAGTGAAAAGTGAAACAAGAATCTTCCTCTGTGATGATGATGCTGAGGATGATGCTGATGACAATTCAGCATTTATTTTCATTCTTTGTATGTCTCCAAAGAAAGCAACAATTACGTGTTTTCCCTTTGCTGCACAATTTGTTGTGGAGAATTATATTTTACTTGGTTTTTTTCCTTGGGAGATATGCTTTCTTAGACAAGAGTTCCCAGCTCAAACTGTGCCATTAAATTTCACCTCACTTTTCATGAGCACTTTCACTGTATCCATTTCGGTTTGTGCTGATGGAAGAAGTGAAGTTGAATAGTCAAAATTCATCAAGCAGTTTGACAGAATCCAAGTACTATATTATTTTAAATGTATACTTGTTTTCAATACATGTTTCCTGTATATGAAGTCTGTGTGTGCACATATGCATGGTTAAGGATATGTACTCTTTTGCTAAAATACAGTATTACGTGATAACAAAGAACAACACCTCGCTTAACAGATAAGCACCTGCTGGTAACATTTTGATACAGATAGACATATTCTTCCTCCCTTGGTAATATAAAAGAATGAAATACAAATTAGGAATGGTCTTTAGCTGATGGCAATTGCTGAAAACACTATTATTATCCCATCCTAGGTCATCTTTTTGAAATTGATAGATTAGGAAAAAATCACAGGACAATATTAGTCTAAATACTGATGTCCTGACGCACAATTGCCCTGCAAAATGAGATTAAGGGATTCTGTGCTCTGGCTTGTAGACACTTAATTTCTGATTAGATGACTGGAAGAAACTGTTATGTTCAGAACAGTTAACTGGAAGAAACTGTCAGAGTGTTGATGTTTTCCAGGGACTGCGGCTCCACAATGCCCGTTAATTCTATTTGGTTTTGTGAGAAAACAAATGGGTTGTGTATACTTCTCTGGGGAATTATGAGGTTTCCTTGCTATTTTGCAACTTTTCTTACAAAATTCACTGACACATAAACTATACTGGCATATAGAAGGCATAAACAGAGCCTGATTTCATATGGTGACAAAGGTATCCAGTAGCCCTGAAAGTGAAGCTTGCTGACTTCTCCAGCTTGGAAGTCAGAAGATAACTAGAGGAAAGAAAGAGGTCTCTGTTTAAAAGAAAACACACATGTCAGTTCTTACTTCTCCATCTTCCTGATAACAGGCCCAAACCAGCTTTACAAATCCTGCATCAGTTTCTGAGAAAACCTTTTGAAACTTCTATCATTACACTAAAGGTACCTTATTGTCTGAACACAGATTTAAAAAACACTGAAATGGTATTCATCAAATAAGCCAAAAAATGAAAAAAGTAACTTATCAAAACTAACTGAGACCCCAAGTTAAACCCAATTCTGAGTTGCAATTAAGGGCCTGAAGTTGCAACCCAGGAGATTTGAATAACAAAGACTGAACTTTCTCTGTGGGATGTAGATGTCTTTGATACCCAAGAACAAGATGTTCATTACAAACCAGCATACCTTTTCTGCCCTGCCTTCTTAGCACTTTAGAAAGAGTCTGACTTTTTGTTTGTCTCTTTCTACTGTCAGGGATATATACCAAATGTGATACAGTCCTATGTCCCAGAACATAAAGCACGTGCCATGTATTGACATGGAACAGCTTCTGTGACAACACTTACACTTGGGGACATTACAGTAATTATCCATTTCCAGCCACCCCACGAGGGAACAGCTAAACCAGAAGGCAGGGAGTAGAAGCCATGTTCTCCCTCTCTCTTTCACTAGAAGGAGGCAAACATAGAGAAAGGACCCCATTGCTCCTCTCTTGGAGCACGCTCTGGCCATCAGCCACATTCATACCAAAGTGAGCTGCAACATATAAAGTCTGTGCTCACTGGATCACACATTTTTTTCTACTATTCCTGTATGCCTTAAAAAAAAAAAAAAAAAAAGCCAACCCTTATATGCCTGCTTGCTTCGTACAGTGATTCCAATAGTTACAGCTGCTGCAAAATGAGTGCTCTCTATTACAATTATCTCAACATCAAGAAAGCTAAGAAAATAGCAAAGGATTTTGTTCTCCACTGGAGACTGTTTGATACTTGGGATGTTTCTCATTAAAGAAAAGGTACATGTTTTAAAACATGTCAACAGCTGGAAAGATCTGCACCTTTAAAAAGTTATATTTAGAAGGTGATGGACTTGCTTGTAAAGGAATCACTTAGGGAGAGGCTCAGTGTAGCTTTGAGCTAAACCAGAGGATGAATTAGTTTTGTAACAACAAGACCTACAAGAGGGTTTAGTATTAAATATTAAACATTTCTCCATTAAAATCCTGAATGGAAATCTGTGTATGATGGATTGATTGAAGTAAATAATCGTTCATGTGGCTTTGCACAAGAAATTTGTATTTCAGTCTGGAAAGACATTTTGGCGTTGATGTTAGTTTCTGGACTCTAACAGAGCACTGCTGAGCACAGAGGTGGGCATCACCCCTATGCTCCAAGTAACACACCTAGCCCTTGGAGGACTGGAGGAGAGAAACCCCTTTCTCACCATTGATGGCAATTTTTTGATGAATTCTTCACCTTTTTGAGAGACTTCTTGAGAGCTGGAAAGACCAGAGCACACCAACACCTTTTTTACTTTCCAGAAACAAACAATGGCCAATTAGTCAAGAAAACCTTATGAGATGTTCCCTATGTAGCAGTTTGTGAAACCATTGCTTCATTTGTCATAGCATTCTAAATGTTGTTAATGACAGCCCTCAAAAATCAACTCAGATATCTTTAAAAAGAGGCTGATGGTCAGCAACATGGTCAGCAACTACTAGGCCCTGTAGAGAACTTTAGAGGCCAAAGGGAATGGAGTCTTCTTAATTAAAATGGTCTTGAGAGAACAAATCTTAGAGTATTTTAATGGAAACTGGGTGTCTAGGTCACAAGATTTGCTTCAGAAAAGCCCAGCTTCTGGTCATTTGGTGCCTGCAAACTATCCTGAGTCCCTTCCTCCCTAAATCCTATTAACTCTACAGTTTTCAGGATCTCTTCCAGATAAATCAGTTTTGAGCTGATCAGCATTCCTCTATTAATAGTTTCCAGACCCATGCTGTAAGACTACAAAAAATATGAGCAACTCAAGCCAGAAAACTTGTAATGAGTTTTGTTTTGTAAGAGATGGCACAATGGCAGAAGAATTAAACTGAGTAGCAGGAAAGTTGGTCTGAACAGCAAGAAGAGTCTCCTAGCTTTAAGCTGTTTTTACTCAGTGTAAATTGAGATGTCCCCACTGATTCACTTGGATCTATGCTCACCAAAACTAGCCTTCTTGCTACCAGGAAGTCTGGTTCTGGCTGTTTTTTGCCCATTTATTCTAGCACAAGCAGCCAACTTCATTTGATGCAGCTCAGGTTGCCACTGCTGTGAAATCCATTTTTATATATCTCACTTTCTGAGTTAAATCCACCAGAGAAAAAGTTTATGGTGGGTCCCAATAATTTAGACAACTGCTTTCCCCCTTTTGTTTCTCCAAAGGGCCACATACACTGTCGATGAGTTTCATCTCTTGTCAAGCAGTAATAAAAATAATGTTGAATCACTGTGTGGGTAACACATGGGTAATTAATGGGCTAAAGTAATCACAGTTATGTTGTCTGGCTTATGTGAGATGGATGAAATATTTTCTTGAGTTGGCATTTATCACATTTTTTTTTCCCCCAAAGAATATATTTGCTAAGGTAAAGACTGAGATAATCCTTAAGGTATTTCAGGCTTCTGTTTACCAAAATGCTCATCCATCATAACAGCCTACCAGTGTTGTCAAATGAGATCTCTTGACTTCTTCTCCTGCTCATTCTCCAAGCTCACAGCTGGTACCAGCTCCCATTGGAGAGCGGAGAGTGACTGAGCTAACACAAGGCACATAGCTAGAGTGTGACATTTGCAGGGAAAAATGTAAAAAGGAAGAAGAGCATTGTCATACCCTTTTCTCAACAGCAAAATGGTAGATTAACTCACCCCGTTTGAAACTGAGTTCTCTCCAGTTCAGTTACTTCTCCCACATTTCATTGCATGGATCAATGCTGTGAGGCAGGTGACAGAAGCTTCCCCAGACTATATGGGACTGCACTGGGTATGAACCATAGAATCCTAAGCTCACAGAACATCAGCTAGAAGGAACCTCAAGGATCATCTGGTCCAACCTTTCTTGGCAAAAGCACAGTGCAGACAACATAGGCCAGCACTCTGTCCAGCTAAACCTTAGAAGTTTCCAGTGTTGGGGCTAGGGAGATTATGGCAATGGCTGATTGCTCCTGTTATGAAAAATTTTCCTCTTGTGTCTAATTGGGATATCCCAAGGGGAAACTTAAACCCATTGCCCCTCACCTTTCCTATGTAACTCCTTGTAAAAAGTGACTCTTCACTTTCTTAATAGCCACCATTTAAATACTGGAACACAGTTATAATGGCTCCCTTAAGCCTTTCCTCACATGGCAGGCTTCCCTGTCCTCTGAACATCTTTGCAGCCATTCTCTGGACCCCATCCAGCCTGTCCACATCTTTTCTGTATAGCAGACACGAAAACTGAGCGCAGTATTCCAGGTGTGGCCTGACAAGTGTTGACAATGGTGAGTTCTTAATCTCTGCTGGTGCTTGCTTGTTGATACAGACAAGGATTTCATTGTCTTTCTTTGCATAAGCAGCACATTGCTCAATATATATCGAGCTCAATGTCCACTAGGACCCCAGGTCCCTTTCCACGGAGCTGCTCCCCAGCCAGGTAGATCCTAGCCTGTGCTGCACTCCTATGTTGTGTTTTCCCACACTCAACCTTGTTGAATTTCATGCAGCTCACTCTTCCAGCCAATCCCAGTGTTCCTGCAGAGTGGCTGTCCCTTTCAAAGCATCCACCTTCCCATTCAGTTTAATATCCTCAACAAAATTCACCAGTGTAGATTTAATCACATCTTTCACATAATTTATGGAGATAAGAAACAGTGTTTGGCCCAAATCAATCCCTGGGGAACTCCAGTTCTGCCAGGTTGCTGGTTGGAAAAAGAGGCATTTACCACCCCTCTCTGGGTGCCTCCTGTCAGCCAGTTCCTCACCTCACAGACCACTTTTTCAGACCACAATGGATCAGTTTCTGTAGCCAGAGGCTGTGGGATACTATATCAAAAGCCTCAGAAAAATAAGAGCAGACAATGTCTGCAGCTGGCCCTCCATCAACCAAGCAGGTTACTTAGTCATAGAAGGCACTCAGTCTTATCAAGCATGATTTGCCCTCAGTGAATCCATGCTGGCTTTCCCCAGTCATGTGATTCATTTAACTCATGATAGCTCCCAGGAGGATTCATTATGCAAATTTTCCAGGGAATGAGGTAAAACTGATGGGCCTATAATTTCCTGGGTCCTCCTTTAAGCCCTTCTTTCAGATGGGGGTGGCATTAGCCTTATTCCAGTCTTAGGGACATCTCCCAGCCTCCACAACTTCTCAAATGTCATGGAAAGCAGCCTCATAATGATACTAGCCAGCTGTCCAACACTTTTGTATGGAGATGGTCAGGCCCTATGAATTTGCAGGGGCCAAGGTTCTGTGATAGTTCACATCCCAACACTCCCTTAGCTGATGGTGGGTCTGAGTTTTTATCAACCTGGTTTTTTGTTCCCAAGGTGTGGGGCCAACTGTGCCAGTTACAACATTGTTGAAGGAAGTTCTGAGAACTTCTGCTTTTTCAGTGCTGTTGGTGACTAATTCCCATCTCATGTCTAAGAGAGGGCCAATATTTTCTTTCTGTTTCTGCTTGTTGTTTACATACCTTGTGTAACCAAAGAAGCTTTTCTTATACTTTTTGACTTCTCTGGCCAATTTGGATTTAAGTGGAGCTTTTGCTTTTCGATCTGCATTTTTGCATGTCTTGGTAATGTCTCTGTAGTTCTCTTGGTACTTGTCCTCTTTACCATCTCAGGTAGGCTTCTCTTTTGGTTTTGAACAGACTCAAAATCTCCCAGTTTAGCAAAAGGTGTCTCCTGTTCCAACTACTTCCCTTACCTTTAAAGGACAAACAATGTACTGCCAAGTAGCTTATATAGGAGGCAGTATCAGAACTACTATCATTTGAACAGACAGCTCTGAGGGACATGGGATTATCTAACCCTGACATACGGATTTTATTAGCATGGATTTCATTAGTGAATCTTCATCATTTAATTAACAGTGCCAGGAAACTATTCAAAGCAGTGGAATAGCATTTCACTACTTTATCATGGTACCTGGTTCATGGCAAACATTTCTGTCTCAGGTGGTTACCAGGGAGGCTTCAGAAGCTACCACAAGCTGACTTATTTTGTCTTGGAGTTTGGGAGAATTCAGTACTATGGATGTGATTTAGCCTGAGAGACAAATTTAGTATTAATTATTCATATATTATTGTCTACATGCCTAATCTGAATAAATTTCACTATAGGTTCCATCTGTTCCAGGGTTTGTTGTTGCCTTTGGTGCTACTAGTATTGTGCATCATCAAAGTGATGCTCAAGATGTGTCTCTACTAGCATTCTCCTTCAAGGTTTGTCTGTCTGCTTTGGTTCAGCTTCTGCTGACTACTAACTAAGCAGAGAGTATGGGGGGAATTGTTTAAAGTCTTTGCAGTTTGCCCAAAACACCCTGACTTGGAAGTGTGGTCTGACCTACTCTTAGGTCTGAACTTTCATTTCCTAGAGCAGCTGATGGTCCACCCAGATTTCCCACTCCCACCCCACTCCTGGTGTTTTCCATCCAATGGAGCCAATGCAAAGGAAGGGCTGCAAATTTTTAGCACTTCTCTTCCAGTCTGCTCACATTCTACTTTTGCTTTGCTACTGAAACAAAAAGGGAAGGTGTCAAGAAAGAGAAAGCAAATGCTCAAGGAAGACATCTGTGTTGGCAACAAAATAAAAAAAGCTCAGAAGTCTTTAATCACTGGTTCTCTCTAAAGTATGTGTCAGGTGAAGTGTATTTGCTACAAAAAAACCCCGGCTACATTAATATTTTGACAAAGGAAAATAAATGACTGCTGGGTGAAAATTCTGTGGTCTAAATTTCTAAATACATATGAACAATCTGTACCTTCAAAATTGTGTTTTATATCACAGAACACTTATTCAAGTAAGCAAAAATATATCTGTAAGGCAGACTGCTCTTTAGTTCTGCTGTTACATATATAGCAAGTGATGTCAAAGAGTTTCACAGGGGGTTACTTGTCCATTTAGTTTGAGTTTCCTCTAACTTTAGGTATCTTAGTCTTACGCATCTAAAGAATGAGGATTAGTGATGCTGAACATATAGATGCAATGCAAACTAGTATAATAAAGGCTATGCTTATCAAAATAACTTAAAGAGGAATATAGGTTCAATAGCAGCTGTCTGCTTTTAAGTAGAGCAGTTAAAGAATTATTTCCCAACTATAATTAATATGTAAATGTTTTATTTGTACAAGCTAGATCTGTCCAGTCATCAGACACAGACTATTGCTTTTGTATGCTTTGCTGTCATGACAATATTTATACAGAAAACAATTATATTATCAACCTACACATCTACCATCCAATCAAATTGTGTCTGCCATGACAGACAAAGACAAACCAAAACTCATATTTAGCACTCCTAGCAGAGGGCAAGGGCTTAAGAGAATTATTCTTTGACATTAATAGGACAACTTGTGTGCTTTGTTACTAAAAAGAACTTTGAAATTGATACCATGGGTGCAAGGTTTGTAGAGATGGATGTTAACATCATCAGAGATCCCTGTTTGCAGATAAGTATTTCTGAAGATAGAATTAGATCAAGAAAGAACCTGACTTTATCCATAATTTTCTAAATGAAAAGCATTAAGAAATCAAAATCAAAACTCATAAAGTTTAAAGCTAGAAAGTTCTGAACTTCATAAGGCCCAGTGAAGGCCCATGAGGTTCCATTGCAAAATTTTCATCCACCTCTGCAGGGCAGTATCAAGCTTTAAGTGCTAACTGACCTTTACCTCCCTATATTTCAATAAATTATTCTGTACCTTGGAGAATGTAAAAAACCACTTAGCTGAGCTTTCCAGACCAGAAGAATTTTTCTTAAAAATGTGAACATGTATGAAATATTACAGGGCAGTAACACACTGGAATACAGGAGATACTGGAACAGGTTGCCCATAGAAGTTGTGTATGTACCATCCCCAGAAGTGTTCAAACCCACAAGTATTAAATTAGAGAAGACAGTTAAGTTTTAACAGCACTCCACTAACATGCCAGAGTAATTTTACATTCTCCATTATTCTTAAGCCCTCTCCCAGGGAAAAGTCTGAAAAACTGGGTGTTTTCTGTTGGTGTTGTTTTTCTGTTTCTAGAAAAAGACAATTACATGTTATCTCCTGCACATTTTGAATACTACAGTTTCCTTTTACAGAATCATAGAATGGTTTGAGTAGGAAGGTGCTTTAAATTTCTAACCCTCCCTGCCATGGGCAGGAACACCTTTCACCAGACCAGGTTTCTCTGCCCTGCGTCCAACCTTGGACACCCTCACAATAAAGAATTTACTCCTCATATCTTATTGAAATCTACCTTCTTTCAGTTTAAAGCCATTCTCCCTTATCCCATCTTTACATGCCCTTGTCAAAAGGTCCAGCTTTCTTATAGACCCCCTTTAGGTACTGGAAGGCTGCTCTAAGGTCTCCCTGGAGCCTTCTTTCCTCCAGGCTGAACATCCCCAACTCTCTCAGTCTCTCTTTACAGAAGAGGTGCTTCCACCCTCTGACCATCTTCATGGCCCCTCCACTGGCCTGGTTCCACAGGTTCAATGCAGTCAGGTTAAATTTCTCTCCAGAACAATTCAGAAATTCCCTTTTGACAGCAAGACTTTGTATCAACAGGCCTAATTTACCCCCTTCCCCTGCTCAGTTTCAAGGACCTTAATGCTAAATAAGCCACTGCAGATCCGTGTTGGGTCCACCAGCTGAGCCACCAGACCAGAAGCCTTTCAGCTGCTTGGGTGGTGAACGGCTTGGTGTAACCCACTTGGTCTGTGGATCAGTTTTGCTTTTCTTCCCTGAAACCTTAGCTCTTTTAGGATAATAATTTTCATACAGTTCCTTCAAACTGAGGGCTCAGAAGGGGTATAAAATTAAATATTATTGGGGGAGGGGGCGGAGAATGTCAAAAGTATGAGGCCTGTTATAGGCACCTCTGGGGCTTGAGCCTTCAGATCAGCAGTCAAAACATACTACAGGAATTTGTCAACCTCAAGACAGCCTCTGTACTTGAAAGGTGGGGCAGGCTGTCTGAGGAAATCCTTCTTCAAGTATCAACAAATATAAGGCCATAAACCATCCTGGTATCAATCTGAAGCAAGTCAAATACTATGACCCTCTGGATAAGATTGTTGTTTTAAAAAAACTAAGTAGAAGAAATTTTAAAATAATGGATGTTGATAAGAGCTACAGAAAAGAGGGATCTCTGCTGTAATACTGACTGGTCTGTTTTGCAAGTAAATGCTATGTACTTTATCACAAAATTTACTATTTCCCACAATATTAGGCACTTGGTATATAACATTTTATTCCAAAGGTTTTAGGTTTTGAACTGTAATTTCTAAAAAAGATCTCAGTCATGTATGAAAGACAGCCTTCTTTTTAAAAACTAATGGTAAGTCTTTAATATCAATATCAATCTTATTGAGATTGATGATAATTTTACCAGAAGCATAAAACTTACATGTTCATTCTACAGTTTCAAACTTCCTTTTGCTCTTTTCTGGATCATAAATCTCATTTGCTCCCTCTTTGTCTGCTGAAGTCTCTGAAAATAATACAAAGTACTTTTACATTCCCAGTTCAAAACTTGTTGTGCACCGAAAGACAGGAATATTGGACAGACAGGTTTAAACTTAACTGAAGTTAAGTAAAGTATGATTATAACTTGAGTCTTGTTTCTCACTTCACATTAAATTCAGTAAATTCGTTTGAATTTACCAAAGGATTAAAAATTTGCTCTCTCTGGATGTAAAATAAATCCACAGACAGCTGTCAATTTACGTGCCACTTTGCAAACAGTATTTAGAATCACGGAATCATTTAGGTTGGAAAGGATCTTTGAGATCATCCAGTCCAGTCTTTGCCCAGTCAGTGTGGTAGTCAGTGATCTGGTATTGGGGTAACCGGAGAGGTCTGTGCCCCATGCTGTGTGATCCTGGTGTTGTCAATCCCCCGAGCAGCTTCTCCCATTGCCTGTTGGCCTCGGCCTTTCCCCGCTCCCCCGGAGCTTCCTATTGGTCTCCGTTCCCCTAATCCCGCCTCCTTGGAGCCTGGGAAAACTGTGAGCTTGCCTTTGTTTCTGGGTATTTGCTTGGAGATTCTGAAGGGCACAGATGAATAAAGCCATGCTCTGCCGGGATGAAAGCAATGCCCTTCTCGACTCTTTGCTGCTGACATATTACTGACCCTGCCTGAGCTCTGTGGGGGCACACGGGACCCCACCGAGCCAGGCTAAAAAAGGGACTAAAGTAATAAGTCACCACCTTGTCAAATATACCCCGGATCTTAGTGTCACATCCAGTTGTTTCTTGAACACCTCTAGAGACAGTGACTCCACCACCTCCTTGGGCAGCCCATTCAATGCTTAACCATCCTTTCAGTGAAAACATTTATCCTGATGTCCAACCTGAACCTTCCCTGGTGAAGCCTGAAGCCGCTTCCCCTTGTCCTGTCACTGGCTGGCTGGGAGAAGAGGCTGACACCCACCTTGCTACAATCTCCTCTCAGGCAGTTGCAGAGAGTGATGAGGTCGCCCTGAAACCCTTCTTCCCAGGCTAAACAACTCCAGCTCCCTCATCTGTTCCTCATAGGACTTATTCTCTTGATCCATCACCAGCTTTGCTACCCTGTTAGGTGCAGTCGTTAGGCATGTGTTCTATGCAGTGACACAACCACACACAGAAGCACACTTGCAAGCACCTTGCATGTATGGTTAAAAATCCCAAAGACCATATGGTTGTATTTGGCTACTACTTAATGTGAAAAATGTATGTAAACTATGATAAAAAGCAGAGAAATATTTAAGTTACACCCAAGCAATGCAAACCTGTAATGCTTGTAATTCATCATTATTCATTGATGTGGATTTGATAGCTGGATGAAGCAATATTTTGTTTTCTTTTTTGATTCAGAGTATGAGGACAAAATGAAAGACTCAATTATTATTCCTAAAAGTCAAATCCAGAAGCTATGAAGGCTTATGTAGTCTCTTCAAATGGTATATAATTTGTGCTTTTATATCCTGATTCGGGACAATGATACACACAATGTCTGGGCTGTTGTGAATAAAGTTGGGCCATGCAGTCTGTTTGGATTGAAAACTGCTTATTTACCTTGTTTTCATTTTTACCTTTTTTTTTTTCCCTGTGTGTGCATGAAGAATTCTTTCTTTTAAAAAATATTATTATTCAAGTGCATGCTGAAATTGAATCATGCTATTCTTACATAATTTTTCATTGGATTGTTGCAACCTATAAAGAAATCCAATTAAATTTCCCTTGCAGGCATAGAGTCTCATTCAGCATGCCTTTATAAAGCTGGCTTGTTGGATTGCATGGCATGTCTATGAATTGAGAACCACCATGGCCCTGTCCCATTCCTTGCCTTGTGTGACATGATGGAGAGAGAGAGCCTGCTAACAGTGTTTCAAAGAGCTGTATTATCAGAAAACATAAAGGTTTTGCCATCATTTCTGCTGCCGTGGTTTAGAATATGCATGGTAGAGTGTATTTTCAGAACAATTTTTAGGCCTGTATGGTTCACACATTACTCTCTGCAGCTGATATTCAACTTCCTTTTACTGAGGACATATGATTAGATGTTTTATTCAATGCTGAAGGTGATGTACATGTTCTCTGCTCAAGACAAGGTTAACAAAATACCATTTTTAGAATGGTATTCTAGTTTCCCAAGCTGCACAAATGTAGCTTTTCCTATCTCAAGGAAGCTGACTGCAAAATTTCTGGAGTTAAGTGTTCTCAACAGTGGGACTGCTACACTGTTTGTATGTGTGCCTTGATTCTGATTTAAACAAAGCTCAACGATCCCAATCAGGCTCACTCTCACTGTCTTCAACAGGAAGGGCAAGGCTTACCTTCATCCATGGACACACATTGTGTAAACATACAGAGCCACCTTGATGCACTATCAGACTTTTCCTACAGTAGTTGTATCTTGCATGTGAAGGACACTCCAGGTTGTACAATAAGATTGCCTTGGCTTGATCTTTCTGCTTCTTCTCATTGCTGAGAAAGAAGGGACAAAGCATCTTCTGTAGGCTCCAGGCACTTTCCATATAGGAGATAACTTCTTGTGGTAAGGAGCAGAAGTATTTATTTACCCAGTAATGACAACTGCCTCCTTTCACCTCCTCAGACTTCTATATCCTGGAGCTGGAAATAAGCTATAAGATGTGGAATGTGAAGATGATAAAGATCAACCACTACATCTTCCTGCTAATGTGGAATTGATTTCTGTGCTATATTTCCTGATGTTTCTCCAATCTACTTTAAATGTTCCCAAGTGTTCTTTTCCCTTGAGAAATTATTGCACTGTCTAATGTTATGATGATGATGGGCAAAGTGTAGTCCAGATCTGGTTCAAGAACTGAAACAGATATATGCAAATAGTCTTACTGCCTGGGATTTTCTTCTGATAGTCAATCTAAATTTTTCTTCTTTTAATTTCTTCTCATTACCGCTCTGGTTATACCCCTGTAACTAAGCTAAATAATTAATTGACATTTTCATTTACTTCATTGGGAGCCATTCACACATATCAGAGGACAAATTTTAGCCCTTAATAAAGAAATGAACTATTGTCTCACCAAGCAGATACTGAAAATGCTGGCTTCCACCTGCTCACACAAGAGAATTGAGAACTAACTCTTTACAATGATCATTTGTCTCAAGAGTCACCTGTAAGGGTGGTATTCTATGGATTCTTTATAAACTCAGTCCAGAAAAATAGTGTAAATTAAGGCAGGGTACTCACCCTAAAGCCATATCCACACAGTGTTTTTGCATTTCTTTAGCATAACATGAGTTTAACATCATTTGTAGAATGGTTAGTGTGGATGTAGTTTTCATTTTCCAGAAGCATGATACCCATGTCATTGTCTTGACTATCTGTTACACTATTTTTTAACACATAAGTCTATATTTCCTATCTAAGTCAGGACTGGGCTAAAAAATTCTTTTGGAGCAAGTTTTTCACGGTAGATTGATCTTAAAAGGATACTCATTTGAATCCTTTTTGGTATTGCCCGTACCAAATCAATATTATTCAACAAATGTTGAGAACCAGTGTTAACAGAGAGGGAGTTTACAGGATGAGTGACAAAGCTAGAAAAATAGATAAGACAATACAGGGGTGAATTGAGTAATGCATGTTGACTGGTAACAAGAAAAAGGAGAGAATTTTTGTCACTTTTTTAAATGGAAAATTTCAGGCAGTCATGTAACCAGAAGTTATTTCAGACTCAAATCGACTAGAGTCTGTTTTAGCCACTATTCTGTCCAAAAAAATGCAAATAGAAACAATCTGGACTCAGTACATAACAACAGAAAGTGTCCTTGAAGATGGTATAGTCATTAAACTGGTCAAATGTCACTGAGAAAGCTGTGTTTATATTTAGTGTACATTTCCATGGGCAGAGGAAAATACTTTCTTGGAAGGAATATAACCAAGGACAAACATGACTCATAGCAGACTTTAATAATGTCTGAGATGAAGGGCTTGCTTTTTTTTTATTCTCAGAGGATGAATTTAATGCAATCCTGGGCTGCTCACTGACTCGCTGGGCAGCGTGTGGTAGGAAGGACTGTTAGGGACAGAGGGGGAAGCACTGCATCTCCACCAACTGAACATGGTTCTGGGGACTTGGCCTTCTTCAGACCCTGATGCACTGTTGCTGACTCAGTTCCACGTTAGACTTGCTGTCAAAGACAAGTTCAAACCGAGGGTTTAGGCCCAAAACAGAAGAGGTAACCCTAAGCCTTACCCAGAGTTTTCTTGGGACGGACTATGTGTAACCCTGCAGAGGACATGGCTTGCCCCTGCTCGTCAGCCTTCATGGCTTTAAGCACCTGACACTGTAGGCATCCCTTCTGAGCCTGGTGCTAGAGGACATCAGAGTCTTCCCCTGGGAACACAGGGACATCAGGAATCAGAGTGATGAGCCATGCAAGCAGCAAGAGTAAAAGAAACAGCCTAGATGAGAGTGTATGTGTCACAGAAGCTACCACTCTGTTTACTTCAGTTCTTTTATGCTGGATAAAATGATACCAAGACAAAGCAACACAGGATTAAGTCTTGCACTTTAATTTGCCAGCAGCACAGGACAGTAGCTTCTGAAATTTGAGATTTAAGTCTTCAGCTTTTCCCAGTGTCTAACACCAGGGTTGCACGCCCCTTAGGAGTTAATAAATTTTCCTTTTTTAACTTTCCAGGACCGACAAGCAAGCCGCGTCTCTTGTAGCTTGGATAACCACCAGAGGTCAGCAAACCACATTCCAGGGACTACCGAAGTGGTGAGATAAATTACCGGGTTTCGAGCCACGTGTTTTGTTTTGAGTATTCCAAGTGCTGTGGTTGGCCCCATTCGGAGTTTGGGTAGGTGACAGCATTGCCGGTGTCACAAGAGCTAGTTCTGTGCCACCCAGCCCTGTTGCAAGGGTAGAAACACCGTGCTTTACCCTGCTTTGCACAGGGTCCCACAGGCCACGTCCTCTGAAACAGGCTGAATTGCATAGCAGTAGCATATTCCAAACCAGGAGTATTCAAAAACAGCAGTACCACTCCATTTTTCTTCAATTCCAGGGGAAAGGAGGTTTCCAAGCTTGCTGAACTGCCCTTCATCCTCGCCCATGATGAAACAGTGTCCCAGGGGAACTTGAGAGCCCACTGTGTTGAATAGGCTGGGAAGAAGTGGGAAATATAAGGAATTTCTTTCACTGCTCCCATTCCCAGAGTGAGACTATTAGAAGCAAGAATTACGTGGGGTTAGATATGAGAACTGTTTCATCGCTGGTTCCTGACTCAGATTTTGCCTGGTTTTTTTACATGCCAATTGGCCCTGTGGGGAGTTCTGATTAAAGGCGCATCTATGTCCGGGGCATATAAATATTCTTTTCCATTGCTAGAAACTGGGCTGGGAGTCAGCTGTAAGTGTATCTTAAAAAACATACATGGGTGAATTGAACAGAATAAACATCTAGCTGAATGGATGCCTTTTTGACTCTGTAGAAAGATTTAGAGGTAATATGTAGCAGTTAAAAGATACAGGAGGCTGGAAAAAAAGAAAGAAGGAGGGGGGCAGCAGGGCTGGGAGAATTTCTCTGAAATGTGTTCTGCATAATCTAAAAGAAAAATGTGTGTAATTTGGACCCCAAATGCAGGCCAAAGAGACAGCATCTAATAGGGGAAACATGATTTAGAGGTCAGTTTATAAACTAAACAAATTTAGTGAGTTTCATAAATGAATCTCATGGCAAGATCCAAAATTTTTTTAAAAGGTGGATAAAAAATATTGTATGTTAAGGAGGGAAATCAAGATGGTTTTTAAGCTGATGTCTTTAGAAATATATGTATATAGACTTTTTTATAGCTCTTGGCATATAAAATAAGTCATTATTCTAAATAGAAAAATATTGATGATGTCATAGGAGCCATTGCCGGACACATCAAGCTGATCTGATGAACTGGGAAATCAATAGATATTTTCCAAACGAGATGGCATTTCTTTTAATTGGTTGTGTGAATGCGATATACTGCAGAGGGCAAACATTTAAAGTTAATTTTCATTTGGTTTGGATTTCTCTGTGTGCTGTTCTATTATTTCTGTATGTAGAATTTTCTTGGTTTATTTTGTTTTAAGACTTGCTTTTTCTATTGGTTTACATATAAATTCCTTATTAGAATAGATGAAATAGCACCTATGTTTTGTAGATACTCCGATAGTACAGCTTTGGGAGCTATTTGAATATCTACCAAGATTAGAAAGTATTGAAGATTTTACCCAATAATTCCCACACTCCTTAAGACTGATTGAAATTCTTTGACTCAAATATGTCTTTTAATTTCACTGCCATCACAGATACATAAGCAGTTGTCCTCATGTCCCATAGCAAGTGCACATCAGAATTTGAAACAGAAATCCCAGCTGCTTAGACTTTAAACTAATTGCCAGGCTGTACAAATGGCACACATTGTAGATCAATACACTAACATACAATTCAAGTGTTATTAAGTAATATTGCATGCCCTCCAGAGCCCCTCAGACACAGAATTTTTCAAGGGCATATGATAATGAAACCCTTGTAAAAAACCACTGTTGATCAGCAAAGGATGCTGGGCAGGGACCTCATTTGTACAAAGTATTTTAGCTTTATGGTTTTGCATGTCAGATTGTAAGTAAAAGAATCTGACAAATATTTGCTCATTCTTGAGGCAGCTAACATTTTTTGTGCTGTTGTTCTTTCATCAACTTCACATTTCTCCTCCTGAAGGGGGGAAGAAACAGAGCTGATGTTAATCAGCAGTGGTAAGGCACATGCAAATATATGGTATATTGCCCTTTTTGATATTCTTTTTGTTTAATTTCTAAACAAACTTTTTTGTTAATACAAAATTCCTTTTGTTAAAGGAAGGTGTTCAATTTATTTCCACAGCTGCAATGGCAGAGTAAGTTTGCTGCTCCAGCTGAAGTGCTGCTAATTCATGCAGATACTTCAGACTTTGTATCTTGACTTATGTAACCTATTTGTTGATTATATTGCTAGGGAAAATGCCAGTTACAGTTATTTGGGGTGGTTTAGTTACGAAGTTTTCTAATTCTGTCAAATGTGACTGTTGTGATTTCACTGGGCTCATTCTGCTCAGGTGCTAAACATTAATTTTATATTTACTTGCCATAAATTTAATACATTTGGCCCCAAATTTGCTGCCCACCCTCCTGCTGTTTTAAGTCTTCTGAAATAATTTAACACACTATTTGATTATGGTTTACCTTCTCCTTATGGAGAAATATTAGTGGATTAAAGAAACTCAGTCATTCTGCTTACATCTCCTCCCTGTTTGATAGTACTGAATATTATAATATGGGGTACTATTATTTATTGATGCTGCAGTAGTGGAAGATGCTTTGAGGACATTGCTTTGTTTGTGTCCAGGAATGATGCACTTCATCATTTAATTGCATGAAAACCATAAAAAATTTACATCTCTTAAAACCTGTGAAATGTTCATAGAAATCAATGACAGAAGTTCACCAAGAAATTTAGCAATACTTTGAGACCAGCCAATTATACTTTTGTTTAATTATTTTATCTAATCAATTTCATGTTCCAAAACATCCATTCTTTACTCATAACATGTCTGGAGCTGCTTCCAATATTTCATTAATTATCTTAATATGGAAATAATATACCTAAGCATTTGTAAAATACCTTTGACTACAGCATTTAGGTGCTGAGTATGTGCCACTTACTATGGATAGTGATGGGAAGTAAAATTTTCAGCTTCTGAGGAGATTAGATCAAAAGCAAGATGCACATTTTCATCTTCTATTAGGGGAATTTAGGAGAGCCATAGTGCAGCTTTCAGGGACCTCAGTTCTGTCTGGATAAAGAACATCTTTTTGCTGCTGTTAAGGATACTAAAAAGTCAATGGTCACAGTCATGGACAAAATGATCAAAACTGCGTTCTAACTTTGTATCTCTAAAATTATACAAATGCATGTTTGTGCTCATAAAACCCAGCCATCTTAATTTGTAGTGAAAATAATTTCTGAGCCAACTGATAACATTTCAGACACAAACACCTTGGAGAGCAGATGTGATCCTTGCACTTAGACATTTCATAGAAATAATTTTCCTGGCTATAACTTAAAAAGCTGGATCCATATTTCATAACAAAGAAGGGGTGTTGGCCTGACCCTGGCAAATACTTGGCCACCTTGATGAGTTCAGATCCCTCCATGTCTCTGTTGTGCAGCATAACAGATAATGCCAAGTTTCTTACTCTCAGTATCTTGCAAACCTTTTATTTCTTCACAAACCATGAAGGTAGGAGATTTTTTTCTGAACTTCTGAAAAGAGCAATAGCTGCATTCCTTGCTTATCTCTTGTTTATTTTTAATGCACCCTGCCTGCATTTTGCCGGGCATGTTGTTTTGTATGTGAAACAGAGATTCAGTATCATATCTTGAATCTTTAACACCACTCCTTTGGAAAGAAACCCATTCTCTTAACTATTCTGAAAATGCAGCAGAAGCTGTAATTCTTGAGTGACTCTAAGTAAAACTAGAGTTTCTTTTTCCACTAGGGAATAGACGAGGAAGGTTTTATGGTATGCAGAAAAGGCAAAAATTTCTTGTAGTCAATAATCGCATGGGTGAACAAGTACAGCAACTTCATAAATAGCAGTACTGGTCAATGTCAACAAAAGTTGTTCAGCTTAGTTGAAAATCACAAGCTTAGAGAGATGACTCAGACTTAAACAAACCTTTTTCTCCATTGATTTTATGGACTTTGCATTTCTGATGTGATTTCCTAGGTATGGGAATGATGGGTGAACAGTGGGGTGTGAGGGACTATGAAGATCTTGCCGCAACTCAGGGAATGAGGCAATAGCCAGAGTGCCAGTTTATGAATCACAGCTCTGTCACTTCCTCCAGAGAAAAGTGGTTTTAGGCACATGTTTCCCTGGTATACATCTTTCTCTCCATTCTACCAGCCAAGAGAGGTATTTCCCTCCACATCCCTGCTAAACCCCTTCAGTGTAACTGCTTGAAGATATGCAGAGGACATTGGGGTTGCTTGTTGCTTTCTTTTAATTATTCTTAAATCTGCTTTGCTGCGTAATCAGAAGACTGACTACACAAAATTCTCACTACATGAGTTATTTGCCATCACTATTCCTTCTCTCTATGTGGGTGATAAAAACCCTTACAGTGGAATTATAATATAAAGAAAATAATAAATACACCTCTCAAATTTCACAGGAAATTATCTTTCATTCAAGAGCCAATGATTTCTTAGGTTTGTCAACAAACTATCCATCAAAATACTTGAAAATTATGGGAAATTCAGGTCTACAATTGACTGTGGAATGACTGTGTCACTTGCTTTTGTGAAATAATTTGGAAATTGCTTTTAATACATTTTGGCCACTATAACTTTATAGCTTGAGCAACCAGTGTAGAAATCCCATTCAGAGCTGAATTGCAGCTGTATGCAGTGGGTCATCATCAGCATGCTTGTCCAACCTCCTCTTCCTCAGGATTTACACTTCCTCAAGTAGAAAGTGTTCTTAAATTCATGCAGTCCTGCTGCCTGAAGCCCTGGACCCCAGCTGTGCCAGGAATCAAACAGCAATCTTTCATGTGCAACAGGCTGTACATGTGAGGACTTTTATATAATATTAATGAGGTTAAAGGGTCTTCTTGACTGATTTTGAAATTTTAAAATGGAGAAGTAAGATTTAAAAATCTTGCTACTGAAGTAGCAGACTCAGAAGGAGTCCTTCCTTCCTTCCTTCCTTTCCTTCCTTCCTTCCTTCCTTCCTTCCTTCCTTCCTTCCTTCCTTCCTTCCTTCCTTCCTTCCTTCCTTCCCTCCTTCTTTCCTTCCTCCCTCCCTCCCTGCTTCCCTGCCTCCCTTCCTTCCTTCCTGCCCGCCTGCCTTCCTGTCTTCCTTCCTTCCTTCTTTCCTTGTTTCCTTCTTTCCTTCCTTCTTTCTTTCCCTTCTTCCTTCTTTCCTTCTTTCTCTCTTTTACTCTTTCTTCTCACGTGTTTAATATGTATTCAAGACTACCCTATCAAAAGAATTATTAATTAGACAATCATTTAGATATTGGATCTCATTTCATTTTTTTTCTCAAATATTTATGAGACATGCATATTTATGAAAATGCTCATTTTGTAATCTGTAAACCTACTTTATGAGTTTGCAGTCATTATTCAGTCTTCCCAGGTTTTACAAAATCCTATTGCTAAATCTGAACTAAATCTGTTAAATATTGACTCCAGACTTGTCAGACAGAAATGTTATTCCAGGAATAAAACAACTCTGTTAAAGATCATTGATATTATAAGTGAGATAACTTCACAATGAGTGTATCAGTGTTTATTTTAATGAAACGGATTTCCTGGCACATTGTCAGCTAAATGTTTTATACTGAGAGCTGCCTGGAAAAAAGACACATGTTAAAATTAGCCTGTAACAGCATTTGTGATTTTGTTTTTAAGCCTTTGCAACTAAAACTGTGTGAATGGAACTGCTTTCAATAAAGCACAATAATTTATTCTAGAAATTAGCAAGCCCACGTTCCACCTATAAAATCATTCTCTGTGATGTGCAACTGGCCTTCATTTCAGTGGCCTTGATTTATAGTTAGAGTTTGCTTTATTTTCAAGAGGTAGAGACTGGGAAGCAGCCGGACAGAGCTATTAAAGCTGTTGTGCACAGCAATTTTTCAGGGGTTTATTAATTCTTGCAGAGAATAAGCCAATGAACTGAGCACTTTTCAATGTGAGAACACCTTTTGCAAAAGAAGGGTTTCTTGATGAATGGATGCAGACTGAAAACCAAAACATATGCATGTTTGTTGTATGAAGTTACCCATTCTGTTTGCCACATTTTCAGTTGCAAAGGCTTATCAAAATGAAGGTTTACATTTAGCCATCTTGTGATTTCACCTGTGTCAGTGGTTTTTGTCCCAGGTTTTCTTTGATGCTTACATTGATGCCTGGTTTTTGTACAGAAGGAAAACCCAGATTGCTACAGACAAGAAAGACAATCATAATAACTTAATTCCAGTGAGTTGAAAGCACAGGTTCTCTCTAAAATAGAAATGCTTATATTTTCAGATAAATTAAGACAGAATCTACCTTTTTGGTTTATAATGAATGGAAGTGAATTCTAATTAAAACATTTCTAATTAAAAAGTATTTCAGTCATTAAATCTATTAAAAACAAAATTGTGTGTCAGCTACTCCCAAATTGCAGAATTTGCTTAAAATATAATTTGGGTTTTTTACTCTCTCTCACACAAGGTTTTCTCATATGCCTTGATTCTGAACATATCAGCTACTCTTGGGTCAAAATTTTTGAGAACTTCAAAGAGAATGAACCCACGCAGTCTTAGGTTTTGTTTTAGTACAAATACGTTCAAATCACATGTCATCCATCAAATGTGAGCAGCTCTTCTTGGCCACAAGTGAGGTGTCAGGTTCACCTCTTTTGAATGCTTTGAGAACTGAAGGGACAAATATCTATGGATGGTTTGAACAGACTTGTAATGCTGTAGGCCATGCTAGCTGATCACTCAGATTGCAAAGGTCACGCAAAAGGCTGAGTCATCTCTTAAGTTACCATTAAAACTACTGAAGACCACAGGTTTGTCAGAACAAGACTCCTAACTCACGTGGTGCAACAGCAAATGTGCACAGAATTCAGAGTAAAAACACCATATCATAGTGCACTTAATATTTTATTAAAAACATCCTGTGCTACTGTGTAAAAGAGGGGTGAATCACTTGCTTCTCCTATAGCTGAAGCTCTCTTTTCATGAGATTTGTTTTCACTCTTGTGCTAAAAGATATGCAGAGACTATGCGCCAGGTTCAACCCAGAGAGACATGAAATGGGCTCAGCTCTCACTGCTGAGGGCAATATTTTGTGGCGCTCTCTGGGTTTCAGCACTGTACTACAATGGGAGACAGACATGACTGTGAGCAGCAGTGATACATCCTGCTTGAACAAGTCAATGAGGCAGCAAGGTTGCTGTCCTACGCTTGACAGTCACACCCCTACCTTTGTGGGTGCTGCAGAAGCAGGTGAAGAGATCTGAAACCACTGGAATTGTTCCTGTGTTGATAATGAAAAATCACTGCAAATGGTAGGCTGAATAAATAATTTATATGAGCAGCCTTTCTTCTCAAGCACTGGTTATGCAAAGTGCTCAGCAGGCTGGGTTTTACAAGCCTCCTAAATGTTGTGCTTTAGCCTGTATGTAACTATGCAGTGCTATCTGAAGAGTTCAAGGCATATGCCAGCCAGGATTGCAGCCAATGGAACAGGTCTGAGAAAGAAAAAGACATGAACTGAGCTGTGAGAGAGGGACAAAAAAGAGGATAATTTCCTGGTTTATAGTAATCCAAACTGTTGGGCAATTCAGGAGTATGGGACAGAAACCATTCTTATGTTGGAAATACTGCAATAAGGTTAAAGACTTTTACAACTAGGTAAAAGGTTCCCCCAAAATCATCACATTTAGACATTTTGAGTTTTCTGGCATTGTTTCAAATTGTATGTGTATGAATCCTTCAGAGTTGTCAGCAAAACTCCCAGATGTCTTAAAGTTTCCTTGAGGAGTCTTCACATTGATTTGAAGAGAAGACAGGTGCAAGCGTTGAAATGAGTCTTTCTGTCCTTTCCCTGCTCTCACCTACATGAAGTTTCCTCTCTGAAGCATGTAATATTTTAGCAAGAAGCATAGCTGTGCCATATCTGTCTAGTATCACCTTTAGTATCATGGTAACACTTTACATTATCTTACAGCCAAGTCCCACATTGCAGAATTGAACAAGGGATGTTAAAGTTCATTGGTTTTTTCCTTTGATTGGGCCAAAAGAAGACTGAAATTGATAAGAAAGAGAGAATCAGAGGTGAACAAAATAGTCTGACTTACAGTACAATTTTCCTCTTTAATGAAGGCATGAACTAGTAAGATTGGTTTCAAAAAATATTAAAAAAAGGTTATATTCTTCCTTCACAATACACAGAAAAACCTGGAATTGATGAATTTGCCTATCCCAGCTGGAGTCTGCCCAGATATTAGCTGCATGGGTAACAGAAATGTAAGTAAAAATGTACAGCCTTAGCTCTCCGTGATGCTTTTGTTTAAACTCTTTGCCCCTGCTTTTTCCACTCTACCTTTGAGCCAGCCATGGTAGAGGAGTGTTTCCCCCATGCTGGGGTGCCTGCGAGGACCTGCTCTGCAGAAAACAGCGCATGCAAGCATTTTGTGGTGACAAGCTGGGAGCCCAGCTCAGTCTATCTGAGCAGGTCCGCGTGTCTGCGCAATTTTGTGCCTTTGTTGTGGTATAAAGCCTGGAGGGGAGTGAGAAACATTTTCTGACAGAGCAGTGGCGCCAGTGCTAGGCCCTCTCAGCCCCACCAAACAGCCAATCGAGGGTGCAGGGGAGGGTGCTGAAACTCAGGTGCAGCACACCCCATGCCCCGGAGGCCAGACCCCTGTTGTGCAGAGGGGCGAGAGAGCGATTCGGAGATGCTCAGGATTGTGCACCCACGGTCTCAACAGCCTCAAAGCACACACTCCAGAGGAAAGCTGAAATCTCGTAACTGAGTGTTAATTATGTCTGAGTGGATTCTAGAGAAAAGGAAAACCATATACTGTATCAGCAGAGAAATGGTTTCACTGTGAGGAAACTAATGATGCTTTTATCAGGAACAATATAAAGATTGCTTTTTTACTAGTGTGTGTCCCACAGGGTTTGGACTATGAGATATTTCTGTATCTGGCTTTAGGTTCCTCTGAGCTTTTACATAATCAAATCAATATAGCTATGATTCACCCTCTGGCAACAACTGCTCTGTGCAAGTTGCTGCTGCTTCTTTAGTGACTGAAGAGAAAATAAATAAATAAATAAATAGAAAGAAACTTATTACAAATCCGTAAACATTGATTTGTTTGGTCTTAGAATTTACTTTTTTTAATTGCCAGGAAAAAAAAAAAGAAGAAAAGGGGTGAGGAGGCGGGAGGAGTATGAATTTCTGTTCAATGGGGCAGATGTGATTGCTAGTCTGATACTTTGAAAAGAACAGAAAAAAAGTGGATTGATGGGATTTCATGAACCTACACTAAGTATTGTCCAGACACAGACTGAAATGTGGCTGAAGGGCAGATGGGGCAAAGAAGGGGCAGAGGCCGTAAAAGCCAAGGCAGGCAAAGAGTTCAGAGATGAGAAAATTTGATTTAGAACTATCAGTACTGTATTTCTTGGGTCTGCATCTTAACTTCCAAACTTGAGTTACTCATCTCCAGTTTCCAGAAAAGCAAAGGAAAACAAAAAAATACCCAATATTTAAAATACTAAGATTAAAAAAAAAATTTTAAACCTACAAAAACCCAAACAAACAACCCCCAAAAACCCCAATCAACCAAAAAAAAAACCCAAAAAAAATAACCACCACAAGAAAACCCCCTAACCCAAAACCACCAACAAAAAACCCCAGAAAAGATCTTGCTCCCAGATGTATTTCTTTCTATGCTTCCAACTCACCATTCATGCTCCCAGCTAATTCTTTTCATTCCAGAAATTTTCCCTCTCCCCCTCCTCTCTTTTCTGGTGTCACACTGTCACTGTCACAAATATTTTCCCCTTTCAACCACAGCTGCTGGTGTAACACAGCACTCTGGAACACACATCACACATTAGTGGAATTGACTTCTCTTGGGATCATCTTGTCTTGTTTTTCCTTTGGCTGACATCTCTGTTGCACCAAAACAAAGAAAATACTAAACAAATGGATCGCTGGCTTTTTCACAAAAAACCCCCTAGGTTTTAAACAAACCTCATTTCTTCCTTTCTTAAAGTCGTGTGCTGTCAGGCAGGACTTTGGAGGAGAGTGTCCAAGGAGGATGACACTGTTAGAGCAGGAAACTCCTCGATCAGTGTGGCAAACTTGGTTGTGAATGTGCCAACTAACTTCCCAGCATGCTGTTAATCCTGAGCTAAATTCCTCCTCGTGATGCTTTTCTCAGTGACAGGTACGTCAGCTGATGTTTGTGAAGTGCCTCGGGATCTTTCGACAGATGGTGTCACTAGCATTAACTTTTGGGGTTTTCAATTTGCTTTTGACAAAAAAAGGAAATGACCACCTTTCCATACATCCTATTCCCCTCCACCCCCATTCTGTATGAATTTTCTTGAGTTTTTCTACTCTTTCCTTTTCTTTAAAAAAAAGGAAAGGATATGTCCCTTATTAAGATCTGTAGTAGAATTTTATGTTTTCCAAGTACAGTTCATGACAGAGGCAATACAGCAGGCTTTTCCTGTTACAGACTTGTTAATTTCTAACATAAATTTTGTTTATTTCTGCAGATCTAGCAGCAAGCTTAACATGGATTCACATGCTCCCAGAGGTGGTTATTCCTTCACCCTAGAAAGGCACTCTTGTAAGAGCACAGATGCCCTGGGAGAACCTACAGCCTAACTGCAATGGAACTGGCCAAGAAACCTCAACATTTATTCACAAATAATTTCTTAAGACTCAATGCAAAAATATTGAGTGAATATATTTTTCTATACTTGACTGGATTACAAAAATGGTTTATTATTCATTGAATAATTTAAGTGAAACTGAGTTCTTTCAGCCATTTTTGTTCACAGAATAGTGATATACATCTTGTGCTGGAGGAATGGATAATCTGTAACTGTAGACATGCTGTTTAAATTTTAAATCTTGTTGGTTTTTTCCAGGTGTCTGATGATAATGACTACTGCTTATGGTTAAGCACTGCCCTCCTTTTGTTGTGAACCACAGGATGATCTCTCTCCCTGCTTCTTTACAGCTCCAGACATCACGGGATTTGAATTACTGGGAAAGTAAAAACAACTTCAGTCTTGAATGTTGGGGAGCCTTTAACTTTTCCATTCATGTAGAGATAGTGGCAACACTCTTGTGTAAATTCATATCTCCCTTGTGCCCTGACATGATCTTCTCAGCCTCATTTTGGTGATGTTATTAAGGGTTTTGTCCTGACCTCCAGTGATGTAGAACAAGGGACAACAAAACCGTTAGTTCTATTTTTACTGTTGTAGCTACTACCTTTATTCTAGCAATGTGGACTTCCTTTTCTCAGTCCAGATAAATATAGTCCATGTACTTATCAAAAGGTTTGACCAAATATGAAGATTATGTGCAACATGAGCTTGGTATCTACACTTCTAGGAATGAACGGGACACTATGCAGGCACGGTCCCTGCTGGTGCAAGCTGCCATCCCTACCAACAGACCAATGTCAATAAAAGCCAGCCTGCTCCTTCTTGTGTGAGGGTTAACTCACTTTCCAACACAGACACACACACACAGACACACACACACAATTAAAAAATACACACTAAAAACCTAATAATACTTACTTGAGGCCTTTAAACTCCCGAGGGGTAGATAGATACAAGGTAATAAACCAGCAGAAGGAAAGAAAAACAGTTAAAAAAAAACTAATAAAAAATCCTATAGGAAGAAAACAATACTTCCCTACTCACTTGATCCCTTTACCCTCCCCCACAGCCCCATCCACTTCTTAAAGGAGAAAAAATTAAAAACTGGGCTAATTGTTGTGCTTGCTGTGGTGGCTTGCCTGGAAATGAGCCTATGAGTTGAAGGCATATGGTGCTTATGTTGGAATTGTTTTCTAAACAGACTTTTTGCCTGTGTGTCTTTTTCACCTCTTTTAAACATCTTGTGCCAAAAGCAGTAAAAACACTGCTGCATTAAACATAAATCAGGGCCCTGTGCCTGCAAAGGACCTCTGTAGTTGGAGGGGGGTTGTTGGACTAGGGATGAAAGGAGACCTACCACTGCATTGATCTGAGGTGATTGTGGGGAGCATATTCAGCCAGGATGCTCCTAGCTAGTTAAGACAATGTGGAACATTCAAGCAGTTAATGAACACATGCTTCAAGTAGAAAGTCTGAACAGGGGATTTTAGTGGATGTGCATGTTTCTTGCAGTAAATGAAGTCTAAAATAATACATTTTTATGTATTTGTTTTGATAGAGTACTTTACCTATGTAGAGTATTTTACCTTTCTCATGACAAATCATACATTGACTATTTCCAGAACAGTGTGAAAATATTTGTTAAATGTTTCTACTAAAAGGAATGGCTCTGCAAGTTAACATAAATTCACTATAAATTCAGCATGGGACAAGCTGCACTATGTTACGCCTGCAAGCAATTTTCAGAAGCCCAAACTTAAGAATTTGTTCCCTGTGTTGCTAGTTTGCAAGTAGGTTGTTAAGATTTTAACCCTTCCATGCTAAAGACATGGTTCTTACGTCTGTGATCTCTTCAGACCCCCCAGCTGTGAGGTGGACCTGACTGCTTCCTACTTGCAGCAGAAATTGTCAGGGTAGAAGAAGACTGCTGGAAATTGTTTTTTCAGGTTTTGCACTTACATATGTAGTGTATAATCAATTACATATACTAATGCCTGTGCATGGCCTTTACACAGAGAAAGCAATGAACAAACATCTGAAGCTTTTATGTGGGTTGTAGTTAGAGGTTAGCTTAAAGTGAAAGTGTTTGCCCTTATAGTCTCCAGATATTTTATGCAATTTTTTAGTGATTAGGCATATTAAGTATCCTAACCTGTGCATTTAGCCAGCTAAATTCCACCCATGATAGCAATGAGGGACAATACTTATCGAATCACCCTGTCAATGGGTGGCTGAATTTCTACAGGGTGTCATACAGACTGAACACTGTTTATAAAGTGCTCGGGATTTATTTCTGCTTTTGGAGAGCAGGAGAAACCCATTCATAAGTTACACCTCAGGGAAGGAGGCTGGGGAAGGTACTGATGCTGCAGTTGTGTCCTCCCCATCACTCAGTTCTGTGGAAGACTGCTCAGGGACCTTTGCTGAGATTATGCTCAGTCATCTGTTGAGGCATATTTCCTTTGAGGGCAGACTCTCAGCTGCAGTACCGTCATCCCTACCACTGTCCCCTTGTGCAGGGGGAATAATCCCATCCTTCTCAATGCCATGGATGGCAAGTGCATGACACATGTGGGTGTGCATACTCCCTCAGGTGAATGGGAGCAGCATGCATGAGAAGTAGATTTCATGAGCAGAAATACATAGAAGAGGCAATATGGCTACTCAGAAATCAGTGCAGTGTTGGGACCAAAAAAGAACGGGGCTCTCGTGCTGGGTTCTTCAGCAGATCCTTTTAGAAACTCACAACCCCTCTTGTTCCATAAGGAACAAAGCCCAGGTGGAAACTCTGACCCGAAATGTATAAAATTTCCTTTCTTCAAAGTGCTTTTATTCTCTTGGCATAGGGACAAATTGTGCCTTGAGGGGCAGATCTGCAAGTGGATCCATATGGAGAAATCTTTATGTGTTGGGAACATCATTCAAGTCAATGGGACGCTGCGAGGGCACAGAAGCTTGCCAGGTCCAAGCTACAATTTGAAGGGTTTTGTGCTCCTTCAAGGTAAAGGCATACTATAAACCTAAGCAATAATTCTTTTAATAAGAAAACTATTGTGCTTGTGCTTTTATGAACCAAATTCAAGAGAAGACTAAAACCAACATAGATTCTATATGACAAAAAATATTTTTTCCCCAACAGGTGGAAGGAATTTTATCTTGTACTTTGAGCTACAGGGAAGAAATAATCCAGTGGATAGCTTATCCCTAACACAGGTATCAGAAAGAGTACAAGTCCTAAGAGATCTAACCTAGTTGTTAAGTAAAACTGAAGGCATTCTGGTCAGTGCAAGCTGTGCTGTATCTGTTCAAGGGACAAGATGACAAATTCTTTTTACAAAAAAACCACCAAACCCTATAAACTGTTACTGAGTGAACTTGCAAGTATATTTAGGGAGATCTGGTTATGGCATGTGAGACCAATGTGGAACCATAAAGATACTCTTGTATATATTACCTTTGTGTTTTCAATGTGCTGTTGTTGGCTACAACCTGACCTGATGGAATGAGCATAAATCTGGGAACCAGAAACTTCTTTGATTTTATTCTCTGTTCTATTTATTTGCTGTATCACTTTGACTAAACCTATTTGACAGAGGCTTTATTTGTAGTTGCCTGTTTGATATGTGTAAAGGGTTTGCAGGTCAGTTGCATAAACCTCAAAGGTTCAAGACTGAAGGTGTTCCTCACCTTCGTAGAGCAGCACTGAAACTATCCTAGCAGTCTCCACTCCAAGGGAAGGAAGTTTGTCTGGCCTGCAAAACAGACAACACAATCACGTTCAAATTAAATCCCCCTGTGCTTTTCTATCCGATATAAGATTAATCTAGATTTTACACCAACTAATTTGGCTCCTTCTGTCATGATTGCAATATATAGAGTGGTTTCTAGGCTTTACTTTTCATTCAAGCGTCACAGGGACCTTCTACCTAGTGGGAAGCTAAAAAGTTTAAATAAATCCAATGAAGGTTAAATATAATTTTGTTAGATGTCTGTCTCCAAATGAAGCCCAGCCTTTCCTTTGCAAGCCCACATTTCAATGTGAAATGTTTGTTCCCATTACATATTTATTGCAAAACAGATGCTGGTTGTTGACTTCAGTGAAAGCAGGACTAGGCCTAAGAGAGTTGCCTAACTTTACTACATACTGTAAGTTCATCCCTCACTGGAACAGAGAGGCACCAGATGGGTGGTAGTGGTTTGGATGGAATGTGTACCCCACAGTCTTTTCTTTTTTTTTTTTTCTTTTTCTTTTCTTTCTTTTTTTTTTTTTGTTTTGTTTCCTGCTCTTGATCTTTAAAGAAGTATGTTAAAATGACTACAATCCAAGTAGGCATATTGTATATAAAATGAATGACAGCTCCTAGTGCCACCAAGAAAATCAAACCCTTTGTTTATTTAAGAGTTTTAAAAATACGTTTGGGAGTAGAAGTCACAGAGTTATAAATGAGCTCCCCGACCACCACCAAAAAAAAATAATTATAATAAAAATAATGGCACCATACTCCCTGATAAACCAGTGCCAGAAAAGCTCTTGGGGATCAAGTTTTTGTCAGTCCCCAGCTTTTACCAATTTAAATTCTTGGCAGCATATTAAAACAAAATGTAGAAGGCATTTGAGACTGCAATCCCTCAGGTACTAAATCTAGTGTTTCCTGGCACTAGATGAATGTTACTGGAGTTAAAACCTAGCACCATAGCACCAGATCTCCATAGCTGTTCATATTTATACTTAACAGACAAATATGTCATTCTTTCAGTATCCCTTTACACTGCCAGTTTTTTCTCACATTTTTTTCTCTGATAAATACAAAGGTGAGAAAGTTCCATGCAGTGACTGACATCAGGCTATTTTTATTTGCTTTTCAAATGTCTAGGACACACCTTTTGCACCCTGAACATGTTGCATTACACTACTTTCTAATTACCTGCTCAATAACAAAAACAGGAGGAAGAGAACATTATCTGCCAGCTATATGCGCATCCTAAACACACCAGAGCAAGTTTTCCACTCTGCATAGGTAGAAACAGAATGTGTCTCAGACTCTTGACCTGAATCTTCTGATCAGTCCACACTGCCTTCTGTCATGGTGCACACTAAGACTGTACTGTGGCTGAGTTAGTCAGATGTTGTTCTCCTAGCACCAGATACCGAGTGGAGTTAGCTCTCCGACAACACCATTCTTATCTTCTCCTTCCCCTATGCTATTCTGTGTTACTCAAGACAGGGGATTTAAAAATTTAAGTCTAAATTCAGGGGCACTGCCAAGGCTGAGGCCTCCTTGTAGAGACCAAGGATTTCTACTCACTCTGCTCTGCAGGGGTGTCACTGAGTGTACAGTCATACCTGAAGATTACTTAGAAGGCTAAGTAGATAGCCCAACCTGTGCCATAGAAATGACTGCTAGTATTACAGCTGATTTCAGGGCAGGGCCATAATGCCCTCTCTAAAGACTATCTTTGTTCTTTTTTTCCAAACTTTATATTCGTGTTGCAAGCACCTAGTATACACAGTCTTTTGTGCTGTCTAATCAGATTGCACTATTCATTCTTTTCATACTGCTTCATAGAAGCCACTTTTCTTAAATCTCTTTTTTTTCCCATACATTTCTGAATCTTCAAGAAGTGCTTCCACTGTAAATCAAACCTCCTCAGCAAGTGAAATATTCAATTCCTAATATTCAGCCACTGCTTTCGCCTTCTGACCTTTCCATTTAAAATTGAACTACCGCAACTGGACAAAAAATGAACATAAAGTGCCTGGCTGTTGGTGAAACCAGATATTCCACATATTCATGCTGTGCCTGCAGAAGTACTGATTCAACTCCATTGATTTTGCTACCCAAAAACCCCAAATCAACAAGCATAGGAGCAGATAAAATATCTGAAGTAATTTCTACGATAAAGGTATGAAGTCAACCATTTACATCCTTGCTTCCATTCATGAGTCTTCATCTGTTTTTCAAAACCATGGAACTGCCCAGAATATAAATCTAGACAGTGAGTAACCCAGATAGTATCTTAGGTCCCTTCTGTAAAAAACCATTTGTGCCTACTGCTTGCATTTCCAGGACTCAGTAAGAGCATTGATCTGATGAAACCTCCGACAGGGAGAAAAACAGAAACACAGGTTTCTGAAGGATTGCACCTTTTCTTTCAAAGGCGCACCTTTTCTTTCAAAGGCATACCTTTGGTGCCATAGAGGGCTTTCTTCCTTAGCTCTGAGGACAGAATTTGGACCTTTTCAATCTGTTCAACTTCTGTCAGTTTTGCTGTCTGCCTCAAGATCTGCATCTGCCCTTGCAATATGAAAAAGAGAGAGAAGAGGCATGTGTGAATTTGGCCCAGGAGGGACTAATGAGGGGAGAAAGACTGGATAAGAGTGGATGGTTATGTATTTACTATATGATACTCAGCTTTGTATTGATTTCACCTATTTGGTGGACTAGATGTGAACTTAATAATCAGATCCTGCTTAAGCAATGTGCTTCCCCAGTAATTGACTCTTGCATATTGATTAAGATGTTGACGTATCCCAGTATTGTTCAGTGGTAATGCAGCTGAGAATGGGCCTTCTCTCCCTGCGTTCTCAGCACTCTCTGTACTGCTGTCACCACACTCCCTTTAATGGATAAAGCTGTCATCCTAAAGCTAGAATGTCTTGCAGGCACAAAGACGAAATTAACTGTTCAATAATTTATGGGACATGGAAAAAACTTTACCCAACAACTTGAATTGATTGCTGTAAGTGTTTTGACTGCACTTGCCTGCTTTGCATAAAGTCAGCTACTTTGCAGAGCCTGATTACCATTTACAGTAGTTTCTTGGCCCTCTTCACACTACAAGATTTTGAAGAACTTTGGCTTGTTTCAAGGGAATTTCCTGTGTTATACAGACCTGGTATTTTTTTCCCTTCACTGTAGATTCATGAGAAAATCAAGATCTTCAATGAAATGTATTTGGTGAGCTTAGTAAGCAGAGTTTAAACTCAAATGATTTAGATTGGTTTGAGGCTGTCTGTTTTTCCAGCTCAGGTATCACAGAAACAGGCAATCAGTGGACCATCACAGGCAGGGAAACCTTTTGCACTTCAGATAAGTTCAACTCAAAAGTTATTGGAATATCTTGATATTTCAAAACCCCTGAAGCAAGCTGATGGACACAGTCCAGTTTCTGGAGATAAGAGTTCATATCACAAAAGCAGACCACAACAATTTTAGCAAGAAAGCCTATGCAGCAAATGATGTCTCTTCTCAGAAAGATATATGCCGTCTTTTTGCTGGAGAAGCTGACAGTGTATCGTGTATTAATCAGTGGCAACAAGAACTTAATTCTCCAGGGATTGTAGTTCCTTTCATTATTGCCAGAGTCTTTAAAAACAAAGTGCTCTTACCCATCTGGTTGCCTATTTCTAAAATAACTTTTTTTTGTAGTTCACATCTTTATTTGCACTTTCATTTTATTTTTAGTAAATTTGGTGTTCATTAAACACAACTCCTGTAATGTTTGGTTAAAGCCAGGAATAACAGAAAAAAGATGGCGGACAACCTTCTGAGATAATCTTCCTAGCATATTGCCATTCCGTTTTATGATATCTCTTTCTGTTTTCACAGTGACATGTGATGTTTCTATGGTGGATTATAAGTTCACGATAAGGAAAACAATTTTTTTATTTAGGAAGAAATGAAACATGACAATCAATCCAAAGGATACCCATCCATTAGGACCTTGATAAGGGAAGCACATGCTGTCTTCTAAAAGTGACAGGGAATGATAAGCATATACTTATCCAGAGATGTTCAATTTTGGACAGTCATAGAAATGTCAAATTTTCCTGTTTCAAACGCAAGTGACTAAAATATTCTTAATTAATCAAGGTGAAATTACACTGATCTTCCTATTTATCCAAAGTGCAGGTTTCCAGTGAAACTTTAAGATCAGCTAGGTTATGCTGAACTTATCATAATGACTGTGCAAGGATTGTGTCTGTAGCATTAATTTGTGCTCGTAAGATCGGATATTAGCATATCAAAGCCTAACACTTCTAATGGGTATTGGACAAAAGTAGTAGGAAAATGTCTTTTAGATGTTGCAATTGCTTAACTTGCTGCTCTCACAAAAGAGCAGCTGGCCACAACCTGCAGTGAAGTGACATTTTGGAAGACCTGAGAAAATCTAATTTGCTATAGGAAAAGAAAAATCAATTTTTAGATTCTTTTATTGGTCAGCATCCAAAGAGTTAACATGTGGTTATCTAGGGCCACATCTAGAAGAAAAGGGCACATAGTATATGTAATGTGAAGAGGAAATCAAAACAGAATGAAGCAAATAATGAAACCATATCCAGTTGTGCTTATTTGCTTTTCTCATTTCGAGGTGTTAATCCTGTGTTACTGAGAACATTCCTAGAATATTTCCCAGATGGAGACACAAATGCACCAGTACTTCCTGCCTCTATGTACTTTATTTCCATTTGTTCTCCTTTGAGAAGTTCTTTCTAAACAGTCCCTCCAAGTGGCAGGATGTGTCGATTTCCAGTTTATTGTAGTGCTTGGTAGTTCAGCACCAGCCGTCAGAATTTTCAGTAGTCTCTGCTGTTTGCTGCAGAGCCTGTTCAAAGTCCAAGCCTCTGGAAGGATCCCCAGGAGGACTACAGCTGGGCCTGTTTGGATATCAAAGTCCAAATTAAAAATTTATGCCTGTGTTTGAAAAATATCTGACCAAAATCTTGGTATGGATTAAATCTCCCTTGCCATGCAAGCTTATCCTACTGGGGCTTGAGGATTTATTTTTAAAGTGAAGAGAGGACCAAATAGCTGCATAAACTGATTTGGGTCAGATGTTTGTTAGCTGAATTATCACTGGTAATGAAACCTTCTAGACCTCACAGGGAGGCTAAAAGAGCTCTGGCTTTTCTCTTTCTCTTTCACACTTCCTTTTCCTCCCCTCCTTGCTTTCTGCCTTCCCACCTTCATGCCCTTTTTTTTTTGTTCTTCTAGTCTTCCTTCCTTCCTTCCTTCCTTCCTTCCTTCCCTCCCTTTTTTTTCCCAACTGCTGTCTCTTTTACTTTTCCTTTTTTCCTTTCTTTTCCCCACTTCTTTCCTTCTCTCCCAACCTATCTTCCATGCTTCCCCTTTTTCTCTCTTCTGTTTTAAGTTAGAACTCACAGAAAGTCATTTACTCACTACTTAGCAAATAAGGACACCATTTGCAATGAGGGGAGCAAACTTTTGTACCTTCCAGAACTAAAATTCAAACTGGGACATCAACAACATAGCAGCAAGAATATGTTGCTGGAACAATTTCTTTGGTCCTGCACTTCAGAGATGAAGTGAAAGCAGACAAGAGCTTGCTTAGACACCTTTTTGTAATGACTCCTCAGTGCAGGGCTATAGGGCAATGCTTAGCTAAATGGGTTGAGAAGTCTAAAGTGGCTGTAAAAGCACAGCCACTGTGCTTGTTGATAATTAACTTGCTTGCATCTTCCTGCAATCCATTGTTTAGTGTCACTGATGTATCTGCTGACTGGTTTTTTTTTTTGCTAAAAGGCTATAGGTTAAGGCAGGGGACACACACTTGTGTGTCTGTCAGACCTTACTCTCTTGGTTTCTTTTTTTCCCTGCAGGAAGCAGAGCTCTGAATTAATCCAGTTGTTTCACAGGGTCTTAGGTAAAGAATAAAATGTCTGAATTATCCCAGTTAGGTTCACATTGCAGTAGTGGATTAGCAGAGTTAGTCTGGTTTGGATCTTTAGAAGAAATCCCAAATGATTTTGGAAAGCAGGTCCTTCACCCCAAAACCTCCTAAGAAAACAGAATTCCCCAGACTTGGTCCTGCTCCATAAGAAGTCTTTGTACTCTTCAAATGAATGCCTTTTATTTGTTTTGATTATGCCTCCCACTAACTTGTTTGCCACTCCCTGGTTCTTATGGTAAAAAAGAGAGCAATTGATTGCTATCCACCTCCTCCTCTGTGACACCATGATTTTACAGATAAAAGAAGGAAAAGATTCAAGCCTGCCTGAGAATAGTATATGCAGGCCAACTGTGGGGTTCAGACTAGACAAGCAGATACATCTGCCTTGCAGCTATGTCTAGAAACACCAAGTACTCTGTCTTAAACAGTGAGCACAGCAGCCCAAGAAACCTGTAGCCCCTTCTGTGTACTCTTTGCCAAGCCCATGGAGGCTTTGCTGTTCCCCAAGACATGCTTGTCCAACTCCTGCTGGGTGCACGAGGGCAAGGAAGTGCCACCACACTGGGGGTCTGCAGGGCTTTCTGGCCTCCAGCAAGGGGCCTTGGGGTATTCCAACCAGGGCAGTGGAGGTTAACATGGAGAGGAGAAAAAGCCGCCAGAACCACATGCAAGGAGCCAGCAGCAAGTCGAAGTCTGAGGCCCTTCAACAGTAATGTTGTTCACAAGGGTGCAGAGGAGTCTCCAACCTGAGTCCTTAGTGGGATGGACCAGAGAGCAGGGGCACTGCCACTCGCTCCCTCCTGCGACTGGCAAACCAAACCTTCTGTGACCTGCCACTGCCAAACATCCCTGCACAGCTCCAGCTGCCCTTACAAGTGTTGCCTGGAGGCCAGTAGCAAACAGGAGCATCCAGGTAGCTCACTGCACAGCATGTGTGTGCACTGCTGCACGTGGGGTCTGACATCACCCAGAGCACCCCTTGCAATGGCAGGAGAGCCCCAAAATGCTCTGGTGGTTGACCTATCAGAAGAGGGTGAGAAGGGAAAAACAAGGGATTGGCTGGCATCTGGCCAAGAAGCAAGAGGCTTGCTGTCAGCCTTGTGGCTCCTGGGGAGGTTTTTCAATTATTATTACTAATTTTTCACATAAGACAGGATGTTCTGTGCATCTCCTCATCCTGACCAGGCTCTCTAATGAGCACACGGACAAAGACATCCAGCACACAGCCTGGTGGCCCAAACCTGTGTGACAGAGAGGGTTTGCTGGCTTCAGCCTGTGTGCTCTGCTCCTGCAGACACGTGAGGAAATGCCTCCACTGGGAAATGCTCTCTGTCTCTCACATGCCTCCGAGGGCCAGACCAGAACACAGCCAGTGTTTTTGTTCCCTGTCTTTTCCCATAATCCGCTTGTGGGCCCCTTGATATGCTGAGCCTTGATAGGTGCCGAGGGTTTCCAGGGCTTGTGTATGCTCCATGTCCTCCAGCAGACCTGTCCCGCAGCCCCAGCCAGCCCCCATGAGTGAGAGATACTTCTGTGTGCTCTCTTGCAGGCCTCTGACGAACTGAAGATGGCTTCATATACAGGCGTGGGGGCTTTCCTTGGATGTGGTGACTGTGTTTTGGCTTTCTTGAGCCAGCTCCCGATAAGAAGCAATGGACTGCCTTTAAATGTTTTCTCTGGGTTTTTTGGCTTCCCAGGAGGGCAGCCAGTCTCTGGAGAGTTGGTAAAGCAAGAGCTGGCTTTCAGGGCTTTTTACTAACTAGCATCCTCTCCCTTTGAAGCCAATCCAACTTGCTTACACTTCACAACATAAAGAGATTTCTTCAGGTGACAATAATAAAGTATTTTTGCACTTTATAGCAAGTGTCTCTCCTCTCTGGACTTCCAACCCGTGGGTAAGGGGTTTATTTCTGTAATTTCTTTCCTTTCTTGTCCCCTCTGTTTCACACAGCACAGCACTAGAGGGGCCCATGCCTGGTGTGTGTCTGAGTAAATTGTTAATTTGTATAGAGAGAGCCAGGGTTCAAGGACACAAGCCTAGTAGGGTTATTGCATGAAGAATCTCTATTGGTTTATAAGAGCACAGAGCAGGGCAAAGATATTAAAGAGGTGATGCAGGAAAGACCGGGTGCTTGATGCACCCATGTTCATCTTGCATTTGGTTGAACAGGGAGAAGTTTTTCCTAGAGGAACATTTTCTGAAGCAATTGCTGCTCTGAGGCAGAACCAGAATCATCCATTCCCTCTCCACCATAGCTGCAAGGTAAGAAATGCATTAAAAATGTTATTTTAAAATTCCCAGATAGGGAGTAGAGGTGGTTTTGCTGCACCAGAGCAGGGAAATCTGGTCCAGAGTAGCCTACAGGCATCAAGAAGAGGTACAGATGTCACAAACTCCCACAAACTACTTCTTTCTTAGGATTGCCTTTCGTGGCATTGTTAGGACCCCTGGACCAGGAGTGCAGTGTCTTTTTACAGGAGTTTGACTCAGCAGGAGAATGATGGCCACTGTGGACAAGACTAATGTGGCCATCTATGTGTCCTGCCAAGTGGATTGTTCGGTCCCTACATTGCAAAGACTCCTTCTTGTGATCAAAAGATCACAACTGCAGCCCTGCAGTGTGGGTGGGGTAGAAATGTGGATCTTGCCTACATCCCCAGCAGAGCCCAGAGGTGAACACAGCTTCTCCTCTGACTTTTCTATAGACTTCCACAGTTACTGCAGACTTCCTTATTATGCTTTCTTGCCCAAGCCCAGGGAAAGTCAGTTCCAAAATTCTCATTGGCACCTCAGGCTGTTTACCAGTAGTTCTATAGCTTACTTCTCCTCATGGCCCTGCAGTCACAGCCCTGCAGTGTGTCACAGATGGGAAGACAGAGTCACAAGGTGAGACTTTATATGTCCTAACTGTATGGGAGTGGACAGGAGGGGAGAACAAATTCCTTCCAGCTTATAAGAGGCTGAAACTGGGCACTAGCAAGAATCAGCTTATGAGAATAAAATAAGAATATAGAATATTGCTTACTGAAATAATTTATAGCAATGAATAACTGAATAATAGCTTGAATTTTCATTGTGAGGAAGTTGTGTCCTTGTTGGATTTCTTCAAGATAGCTCTGCTCACCTTTCAGCATATCTTGGAGTTAGAAGACTTGCAGAAGACTTTGAATTATAAGACTTGAGGTCTCTCCCAACATTTTTATTGTTCCTCATGGTCTTCTTGAGTCACTCATAATTTTGCCTTTCATGTGTGCTATTTTGTGTTACTTTACAAGAAAACCTAAGGAAGATCCTTAGGTTCCATCCTCCACTGGAAGTCTGTCTTCTTCCCCCACTTCCCTCTACTTGGATGGAAGCCAGACTGGGTTGCATTAGTAATCAAAGATCCTAAATTGATCAACTGATCAAAAATGTGCTGGGACATCCATGTATTGCAGCCTCCTCAGACCTGCCATTTCATTATCTTCTGGGCTGTCTCACTTGAGAAAGACAAGTACAGCTCAGAAAAGGGCTTGGGAAGGAGTGTGAGGCAACATTTTCTTGAATTTCTTAGCTTCTTGTCTTAGAAATTTCCAAAACTGCGTGTTCATTCTGCTTCCTCAGGTTTCCCATGGTTTGTTTTGAAGTAGGGGATACTGTTTCTAAGTTGGGCTATACCATGGAAAGATTTATATTTTCTTGTGAGAGAGGATGCATAATCCTTAATCACTTGTTTTGATATGTAGAAAAAATGGAAAGAGTTAAATAAGAGAAAGAAAGTGTGCATAAGAAAGTAGATTGTAGTAGTGGCCTAGGCAACCCAGTAAAGATCTCAGCACAAGGGCAGGCCACAGGGGAAAGATAATTTGGGCAAATATGGTAGGACTCAGAGTTACAGGCATTTTTTTCACCCTTATCTGCTTATCCCACTGCTCTCCACCCAGCTAGCATCTATAATTTCTCTTACTCCATGGGAACAGTGGCAATCTTTTCTGGCATTGGAGTATGGCAGGCAGGAGCTCTTAGTGCTGAATTTACTTGATGGTCTTGGATGGAAGCACCTGGCAGTTTACTCTTGGTCTGATTGTTGCATCCCAGGAAAACTAGAGGGACTTAGCAGAAAAAAAGGGGCCAATATCTTTACAGCTACACACATCACAGGAGCAAGAACTGTGTGCCAGAGCTCAGTGTACCAGATCACTTTTTGCAGTCATCCTACACCAGATGATTGTATCTGTTACAGGCCATATAGAGAATCTGCAAATATATGTAACTTGAGGTTTGACAAGCCAATAGACTTGGCAGATATGGGCACATTCTCACCTGTGAATCTTAGCTCAGCTCTCAAGTGTGACTACAGTGGTTCTGTACGGGCCAGATTCTGATCTCATTTACACCCATGCCAATGCAGAGCAGCTCCACTGATGCCAAAATGTGGGCCTAAAAGCTGCCTGTCTGTGGCCTGAGCTGGAGTTTCATTTATGTCCAGTATGAGAAAAAGTTGCATCTAAACTGTTTCCTACAGGGCGCTGGACACGAAGAAACAGAATAATTAGACAATTTTGAACCAAAGCACAGGAACAATTCTGAACTCTTTTCTGAACTGGGATAATTCAGTAAATTTATAACTATTTCTATGCTGGTGGCTGGTTTTGTTTTGTTAATGCCAAAATATCCATAGTAAAATTTTATTGATTCTGATGGTAGGTGGGATGCTCTTTTCAACATTTACTCATGAGGCTTCTGATCAGGATCATCATCAGAGGTGGTAAGTCACATGCTATCCAAGACTCTCTCTTGCAAACATAAGGGAGAGTTTCTGGTTTTGCAACAAATTGCTCAATTTCTAAGTTAGACTTTCACTTATGTTCTCAGGGTGTTAACTACTCCAGCTTTGACTCACTTCAATTTTAGCAAAGTGGGTCAAAGAGACTTAATATAATGATATATTACACAGCTATTGATATCTTCCAGAATCTTCTGATTTGATCCCTTCAGTCTGGACTGAGATTGAAGATCTGCACAAGTGTTGCTTATGTGTAGAGACAGGACCTGCAGCTTTGCAGTAAATTGAAGGAGGGGCTGGAGAAGGCAAATGGAGAATGGAAGAAATGGGAGGAATGTGAAGAAAAGTTTAAAAGTACGATGAAGACAAGGAGTTAGAAGACTCCTCAGGGTCAGACAGAATCTGATAAACTTTGACAAAAGCCTCAAGATACTTGGAGGTGTTTTCTAAACCTTCCAACCTTGCAACATTCTCCCATCATAGTCTGGAGGTGAAGTGATTTATGAATATACAGACTTACACTGTTCTCTGTGATCATCTTGATAAGGTAAATATATCACCCAGCAGGAAGCTACACTACACACTAGTCTCCTTCCTGAGAGAGAAATTCAGTGTTGTGGGCTCCAGCTATCCCTTTCTGACATACACAGGGCGTGCAGTTTAGTTCTTCATTAAAAAATGTCCCATCGAGGTGTTTAAACATAGATCTCTCTGTAAGGGTGAATGCTTTGAATTGCCCTCCATCCAATTCCTCTCCATTTAATTGGTATAAAGCAGCTTCCCCTTGGCTACTTCCTCCCTTGAAATTACATAAGTAGCCTCACTGGAAAGGAATAGGTAAATATTTCACACTGCACACCATGGATTAGGAGCACAGCTCCCATTAACCGGAGCTGGAATCACTGGGCTGTTTTTCCCCTCACACTGTGTTAGGAATGTACCCTACAGGATGGAGAGGCTGGGCTCCCAAGTGCCACCTTATGAAGAAGGTGCGGAACACTTTCATTTAATACTGCATGTGTTTCCATTAGCAGAGTCAATTGCTCTCTGTCCTCAGTTTTAAGACTCCCTGTTTGTCTCTATTACAGCTCTGTTTCCACATGCCTGCCAATCCTCCTTAGTCCTTCCATCTGAGCCTGCAAACTTTTGATGATACAACACCACAGCATCTCGGCTTTCATTTGATTTAAAATTTGTGATCATAATTACAGACTGAGCATTTCTGTGGGCTTACTGCTGCACAAATAAGCTTTTGTGCCCAAGGTATTGTCAGTTTGGGGTGGCAGCTTAGGGGATGTCAATAGAGCAGAGGCCTCACTATCCTGAAACCTGCGAAGTACATGGGGGAACAAATGTGACTGCTGCTTCGATTCACACAGCAACTGTCTGTACCAGCATGACTCCTTCAGGGTGGAAAATTTATGTATCTGTAAATACTAAGCAAAAAACCAGAAGATATTCATCACATATGTAAAAATAGAGCTGTGGTTAATATAGTGTGCCCTGTGGTCTGTTACTACTCTGGGAAATGGTGTCTCTGCTGCTTGCATGGCTCTGATATATCTACTTGTGAGATACCAGCATTCCTCCTTTACAATTACGTTTCTTGAAGCCACTACACTTTGTCTTTACCACATTCTTCCTTGCCTAGGAAATTTACGAAGAAAACGGCATGTTCCAAGTAGTCTGTGCAGGTGAGGCCATGTCATGGCAGCTAGTAAGAAAATTAAATTTCCACTCACAAAAAAGCAAAAGGCTTTAGAAAAATCTAATTCAAAATTTTAGTTGTCAAAAAAGCAAAATTTCATTTTTATGTAAAATTATTAAAATAAAAATATGCATTGAAGAGTTTTGCCCTAAAACTGTAAAATTCTGCAATGGTTTAAAGAACCTGAGTGCTTCACTTTACATTTTGAGCTCATTTAGAAATCACAGATTAGACTTAATATTTGTATGAATGTGTGAAGGGAGAAAAAATTAATCAAAATTAGAAAAAACTTCAGAAAAATATTTATACTTAATCAGTGTGATGTTTGTCAACTTTATCAAACAGCAACAGTGAGATGCCATTTTTCCCTCCAAAATTTCATTGAAATAAGCCTGCTCTTCAAAGATGTTTTGACTTTTTTTAAATCAAATTCCTTAACAGAAATGTCTTTTAGTTATTTTCACCAGCTTGATCCAGATCACAGCTGCTAGGAAATTCTATATATGAACCACTTTCAACACAAAAATCTTTGCTACCTCCTTGCTGATCTGTCTTTTGTTTCGAGTTCTTTGCTAATAAGTAATGAAAATGTTACAGCCTTACAGCTTGTTTTGTGGTTGCAATTACGTAATCATTATTAATGAAGCAACAATGTCAAAACTGTGTGAAACCAAACTCACATTTAAGCACTTACAATAAACAGATATAAAACAACAGATGTCTCAGTTTTTGTTCTCCAATGATTTCATCTCTTGTTAAAAATAAATGTCTGGTTTAAAAAAGAAAAGGGCTTTTCTCAACTCTTACAAATTAATTGAATCCAGAGCCTGGTAATACAACCAAAGAGCTCTCTTTTTCTTTTTTTTTTTTTTTCCCCTTCCAAAATTTGTTTGTGGGGATATTGTTATTCAGTAAGTGATAAATTCACTTCAAAGCAATCCAGAAATCTAGGCAGTCAATGGTGTAATGGTCATCTGTCCCAGCTGAGGTGTTAGCCCCTGATAGCAATCAGAGATGTAGCCAAAATGCTAGGCTTGCCTCATGACTTGAACACCCTGAAAAGGTTTTATGACGGAGATGGTTTCTGTCCCCGGTTTTGGTTCAGACAGTTGATACTGGTTAGCCACAAATGGTTCAGGTTTCAGTCAGAATTTGTCAGTAGGTGCAAGAAGGTCTCTAGATCTGGGGAACCTCAGAAAACCAGAGTTTGGTTTTATGTAAACATCAAAAGTCCAGATGCTTATTTGAACCATCCACATCTGTTGAGTCTGCAAAACTCAGCTGGATATTTAGCTGGGATAGGTTTCCCTGCAAGATTTCATAGACTTCATAGCTGAACTTGTGGCCAGAAATACCAGAGCTTTTTTTGGTATTTAAGTACTTTTTATTCCAGTGTTAACTAGGAATGTGCTACATTTAATGAGTGGGTAAGAGATGCAAAAATTTAAAAACTTTGCAAAAATCCAGATCTAGTGAACAGACACTGTGAAAAGAATACTTCCTAGGAAATGAAATCTCCAGTAACAATTTGTGAAGAAGAGCAAAAATGTATTAGATGTTGGATAGTTTTTTATTTATCTGAAAATAAAACTCAATCTACTATTTCTCATTAAAAAACCTTTGATAAATTTTTTTTGGGGGGGAAAAAAACCACAGAAAACCACCATCATTTTAAAATTTTTATTCAGAAAGTCAGTGCTCAAATTTAGTATTTGGAGAATACTTTTTTCCCCTAGTCCCTCTGGCACTGGAACAAGTGCAAAACAACTGTCTTTGCACTTTATTGCAAATCTTGCACAATTTTAAACACACAAACGAAGGTTCTTGCAAATTGCATTCTGAGAATATAGCACATTTATGCTTACAGCACTATAAGCAATGACAAGATGTTTTGAACAATCTGTTTCCTCAAATTAGATTAACATCATGGAGAAGCACAATCTGCTCATTGACACTGAAGGTACAAAAAAAACCCCAGTGTTTTGTGTCCTCCTTCAGGACATTGCTTTGGCAATAGGCATTCACTGTCTATGTCATTATGAAGGATGTGGTGCACTTTTAGAGCTGCTGTTCTTTAGAAGAGACATCAGGCTCCACACAGCTCTGCTGATAATCAAGCAGTAAAAATACAGGCAGGAATTGAGGGCCCTTGTCAGCATTGTGCTCTCTGGTCATACAACACAGTGCATTCAATCCACTTTCAAAGGTGATGGGTGAAAAACTACCTACTACATTTGTCTGCACTAGACTACCAGTACCTAATGAGCCTTAAGTCACTACTTCCAAAAACAATCACAGAAATCTTCACCAGCACAAAATGTTTGCTAAGAGCTAACACAATATTTTTGTGCCTAGTGCTCTTGAATCTTTACTGGGGAAATACAGACTTTCCTACCATAGCTGAAAGTAACAATAAGATTCCCCTTTTGTGCAGACATTATTGTAATCATATCAAGTTTGTGCATTGCGTAAGTACTTTCATATTCACATTCTTGCTGTTAATCCCAGAAACTACCAATTAAACTTCCTTCTAAATTTATTTATTACACACTTAGTTCTGCAAAGCACAATTTTTATTATCTGAGAGAGCAAATCCACCCCAATCATAGGTGTGACCTATGATTTTAACCTTCAATCAACGTGAACATACGTTACTGTTTTGTTTTGCTGGGTTTTGCACATTATAATTGTAATTACAAAGAAATTCCTTGAAAGCATGTGTTGTGTTGAATGACTGTATGCAAACAACTTTGGAACTAGGGAACTTTGATCTTTGACTTACAGACTACAGGGCAAAGGTTAAAATCATGAGCTTTGTTGTCCTGTTGGCAGCAGTTCCTTTTGAAGCTTCTTGCTTCCAGTGAAAGTGATATGCAGTTGTATACACAAATCTCAGTGCCTTTGGTTGTGTTTGTAAAAGAAAAAAAATTGATTCTGTAACTCTTAGTATTTGATCAACCTTCTTAGATAATATGAGCAAGAATCTGATTGTTCTTGCATATATATACATGTAGAAGTGAAAATGGAGCTATTCTCAAAAGACTTATTTGCATGCATAGGTAATGTGCAGAGAGAGAAGCTTGCTGGCTGTTTGCAGATTTACATAAGGAAATTTGGTTGTTGTGCAGGCAAATACTTACTTGTGCAAGATGAAAGCCCTGTATAATAATCCAGGTTACAAAAATTTGATTTTATGAGATTTTTTAAATGCTCAGACATTGTCATTCCAATGGGTTGTAGACATTTCATAACTCTACTGAAATGAGACAAAAACTAAAAAGGCTGTTGTAGCTGTAATGGGTATCCACTGCGTGAGACTGCACTGCCATGAACAACCTATATTTATATTGCCTTTTACATAAAAAATAATTAAGTGTGCCGAAAGGATTTACTGAAATCTTATAATATCAGGAATTTTGAGTGCCCTGGCAAAGTGGAAACTTCACAGTTACTCAGACCATAAGGCTGGGATATTTTCTTACCCTCAAGCAAAGCCATGAACAGCTACTCCTTAAGAGGGTGTCTGAGGCAGACCTTGCAGACTAAGACACAGAGCAACAATCAGTGCTGTGAGATTCTTTGCTATTAATTGGCAGAAATCTCGTTTATATGTCGCTAAAGAATTACAGCTGTTTCATACAATGGGTAATAAATGAGCAGGACAAAACAAATGAGTGGAGCAGTCCTGTCCTGCTCCACCCCAACCCTGGTATTAATTATCTAGTCTCTTGCAGCATGTCAGTCCCATTAACTTCAGCTTGGCGTTTCTGTGTGCAAGTCTTTTAAACCAGAGCAAACACACTAGTGACATAAGCAGCAGCTAAACAAATAACCAGAGTGTAATTTTCTGAGAAGTTGTGAGTAATCAGAGCTTCCTAACAATCTCTAATTTGCTCCATCTCTTTTAATTTGACACCCTCTCAGTCACACAGTCTGTTCCATACCTTTCTTTTCCTTCAGCACAGAATGTTACAAACACTAAATGCCAAAATATGGCATGAAATGTACCCCATTACAGCTATTTTCTAGCATGGCTTGGCTACTGTTTTACTGCTGAATTTGACCTAGATGCATACATGGCAAATACAGCAGTCTTCACTGGTTCTGGCTTTGCTGTGTATTTTCCAGCATGTATTTTCTCATTGTGGTGACTGGGTGCCTCCCACAGGAGCCCCAGGTAGTAGAAAACCCTTGTTTACACAAAAACTCCAATGGAAAAAATCTAAGCTGCCTTCTAAACACTTTAAAATAACACTTTCTAATGCTTCCTACGGGTGATGTTGACACATTTACAATGTTGATTTAAAGAGCAGAGGGAACACAGTTCTTCCTGACACCCCACATGTAAAGTTACTGGCCCACCCTGTCACTGGAGCCACACTGAAATGGCTGCCAGCAGATCTCAAGTGCCAGGTACATAAAAGTGAGCAAACAGGCAGACAGTGACCTCCGTGGTTGTGAGGAAAACCTTTGAAGTCTCCCCTGCTTTCTGTCCCTCTAGGGTGGAGTCACAGTCAATATGAAACACTGATCCTGCAGTTCCTGAGATATTTGGTTCAACAGTTCCTGAACTTTTTGTGAACCATTTTAGCCCAGGTTTGATGTACCAAAATGTAATCTAAAGATTTCCTTCATTTCTTTACCCCATCCTTCATTCCCTGTTCTTTGTTGGAACTAATCTGACTGTAAAGCTTTTTCAGTCTTCAGAAGTTCTAATTTCTCAATCACCTAGTCTGACATGATCCTGATTTTCTTCAATATTTCGTCTTCTACCCCAGGGAAATTTATGTCTGTTCCTGGCATTTGTCTCTTATCTTCCTTTGTGAACACAGAGAGGAAAAATTAATATAATTTCTCTCTTTCCCTCTCTCTCTCTCTCTCTCTCTTCCTCTCCCTTCCACTGTGAAGTCTTCTTCTGTCAATAAATCACTTCTGCCATATCCTGGAGGCCAACTATCTCTTCTTTCTTTCTTTCTTGTATTTCTTAAGGGTGTTTTGTTTGTTTGTTTTTTCATCTGTCTGTTTTTGTTGTTGGTTTGGTTTGGTTTGGTTTTGGCGGGGTTGTGGGTTTTTTGTGTTTTGTTTTGGTTGGTTGGTCAGTTTTTTAAAACTTGATTAATCTTTTTCTAGATAGCAAGCCATTTTCCATTCTTCAGGTTTCATTTTCTTATTTTGTTTTCTTTCCTCCATTTTTTCCATTCCTTGTAGTCCTTTCTATAGTCCACTCTGGACTTGATCTTTTAAATTTTTCATGTCCTTTCTTCACCTTTGATTAGTTTTTCATTTCCTTGTTCTTTATTAGGTGTTGGCAACTCAGTACTGTAGGTGGCATTTTCCTTTTTTTTCTCTCCCTTCTCTCATCCCTAGTCCATGTTGAACCACAGCCCAGAATGATGTCAGGAGAGCATTTAGACACCTTTCCAAGATTTGATACTGACCACTCAGCTCATTAAAGGCCTTACGATATATTTTGCAAGAATGGGTGCATTAACCCCCACATTCTGGACCAGTTCCAAATGGAATGATTACTTACTGCCTACCCAGACTCCCCTTACATTTTCAATGGGATAGATTAATCTTTACTTGACCTGTAGCACAGCATTACTATCAGTATGTACCACTTTCCACACCAAAGGTGGCAGAAGGGAGGCTATTTTTCTGTTACAGGAGGTCCTTTTCTAATTTCACAGTGCAAACAATTTTGAAAGGAAGTACTGCTTTTTCTTCTTATTCCATTTTTTTCTTCCAGTAATTTGTAAACAGAATTCTTGCAACGTCAGTGTTCAACGTGCAGGCAGAACTTCCTTCCTCCTCCTTTTCTCCACCCCCACATGGAATATACTGCTTAAAAGTGATGTACACCATCCCTATTTTCTTCTTTTTAGCTCTTATCTTATGCAGTTCATATGATGTACAGGTTGGACTATTTACATCCACCACAGCAAAAACAGCTTCAGACAGCAATTCTTGCAGTGGCCTCCAGTTACGTGTATTTAGAAGGAGCTGCTATCTTCATAGAAAGCATTAAACTCAAAAGATTTATCCCATGACTCCATGTATCAAGCAAGTGCTTGCAAAGGTGAAGGAAGAGTAGGAGAAGAAAGCACACTGAGGCGTAAAGCTTGTTGTCAGTCCATATAGTATAAATGGAAGCAGCAAGCTGTTTCCTCAGAAAATGTGTTTGAGAAAGGCTTTGTGAGTGGCAAGAACCAGAGAGAAAACATTTCTAGGAGTGCTGAAAGCATCCCTTAAAGTTGAGAGTGAATTAATAAGGCAGTGGTTTATTTAGGTTCAGCTCCCATGACTAGTTTGTGACCTTTATGCTCTTCTTAATTGTTTTAAAATAAATGGACAAGTGTTCCTTTCTGAATTCCTGTTGTTACTAACAGCCACATTCTGTCCACATGGCTCCCACCATGATCTGACTGGAGTGTAACAGCTGACTGACTGCAGAAGAAGATGTCTTTTATTACAAATTCCTTTACTTCCTTTTCACTTGATTCCATAGTATAGCATTTTGACTTTTGAGATGTTGAAAAAGAACAAATTTCTTTTCATACTCTTTTCCCTCCTTTTCCCCTTTTTCTAACCTTCCTGAACTCATGGCCTGCTTTACTTCTCTAACCCAGCATTATCTAAAGTATACAAGGCCTTTGCCTTGCCACTATCCATGAACTTTCATTTTTCATCAGTTTTTCCTCCCATTTCCTATGGCCTTTTAATATCTATCTCTCTATTTTCCAGCTGCTCACCTATCTTGCCACTTTATTCCCTTCTGCTGTTGTGTGCATAACACTACTTCCATAGATATGTCTTCGGACGCTCCTTCCTCCTAGCCTGAGCACAGCATTATAGTTGTTTCTGTTCCTCACTGTATGTAGCTTCCAGACAGTCCTTTTTGTCTTTTACCTGTACTGATTTTGTGTCATTTCTCTATGCCTAAAATGTGGTTGATCCCTTTATGAATGATTTTGGAAGGATTGATAGGTGAAAAAAACACAATATGCAAAAAAGAAATTGCATGCTGAACCACAGGAAGTTTCAAACCACAGTGTTTCTCTTCTGAAGAAGGCTCAATTAAAGAAATGTTACTCATGGACAGACCCTGTGATCCTTTAGTTGTCTAGATGGAGTCCATTTGGCCATTTTTGTTTTGGATATTTTCAGATCTTCCTGACGGTTTGAATGCTGATCATCATACACAAATCAGCAGCTTCCAGACTCAAGCAGATTCCTTCCTTCCTTCCTTCCCGCCTTCCCGCCTCCCTGCCTGCCTTCTTTCCTGTCTTCTCACCTTCCTGCTTTCCTTCCTTCCTGCCTTCATTCCCTTGAAAACAACAATCAAAAGTGGTTGTAAAACAGAATATGGAGATTTGTACCAGGACTGAAGATCTGTTTTACAGTATCTTATTTTCTGTTTGGAGTAATTGTTTACATAATGCATGGTGTGATCAGATGTTTCTTTAATGCATTCACAATTGCTTGGCTTATTTTACATAGTAAAGGATCATGCTATGTTATGTCACATAACGTTGTTAGTGAGCATAACACAATACTGGAAATGAAATATGACAGTTAAATGGCAAAAGACAAATACTTAGTTTTAAATTAAGAATACACTATCAACTTAATTAGCATCTCTCAGCACCTTCCAGGTTTTGTTTACAAATATGTTGGGCCAAATTCTTTGCTCAATTGTAACCATGCAAACATCTATTATATATGTCTGAGAGTTAATTTTCTGCTGTGTTTGCACTTCATTTTTATAGACAATGTCAGCTATATCCTTTCCAAGGTGTAATGACAGAAGATGAAATGTGATTAAGGTGGGGATTGAGCAGGAAGTGTATTGAAGGCATCGGTATGAGGTATATGACGGCAAGCAATGAATGCAGAAAACGTGGTTGAAAACCAGGCTGAAAGACTCAACCAGTCTCATGAGTTAAGGAATTTATGAGCGGAAAAGTGATATGTCTGAAAAAAAAGGGAAGAAGGAACTGGTGAAAGGAAAGGGACTCTTTCCTGGCAGTCATTCTCATGCATGCAGCCTTCTTTATGCAGTGGCATACTGCATGCCGTAGCTGACCTTGGCTTTGCTTCTATGGTAATTTTCAAGAAGAATGACCTCCAAGCCTAAGCCCACCATGCTCGGAAGTACTTTTTTCAAAGAGGCCACACTATTATTGGATAAATCTTACTGGGAGGCAAGGGGACATAGACTGTGGTGTCATTGAGGTGTGTCTGAGAAAGTGAACCTCGTTAACCTTAAAATCACCTGGCCCTGGTGAGGTTGCACATGTGTGTGTGTGTGGTAGGGGGTGTTGCTATTTATCTTCATCTACCAGCATTTGTGAGTCTTGTCCTGTCTTGTCAATTTCTCTTCTGAAAGTTCACACTGCCCTGCCTCCGAACAAACCAAATCCTGGGAGACAGGCTTTCACTGTTATTCTTTGTCAAATGTACAATCCTGTGGGAAAAAGAAGCAATAAACCCACAGAAAATCTTGAGGATGGAGTATTGGTACATGCTCCATATCATGAGATGTATGTATTTATAACAACTTAAAACCACAGTGAAAGGGTGTAAGAATTCCTTACACAGTACTCACTTACCCTACTTCTTAAAAGCACATGAAAAATGCAACCATTCTTTCAGAAGGGCTCCATCAAAACAGGTGACTTTTTTAAACTTGTGCTTTCTTTCGTTTATAATGTTTTAATAAAGGATTTTGGCTTAAGTGATTTCCTGGAGAGGAACTATTAAAAGAGGCAGAGAGAAAGGTTCTATGAATGCAAAATTGCTATGTATACCACATTTTAACATCTTCTAGAAAATGTAAAAACACAGCCCTTCTTGAGCAAGAGCAGTTAAACTGTAAGGCACGCAAAAATGTTTTCAGAAAGGTTTGATCTTAGCCATTATTTTAGTTCATTAAAGAAAATGAAGTAATTACTTTTTAAAAAGAAACATGCATGAGCACATTACCAGTTGAAATACACATGGTATGAGTACTTAAAACTGTTTTTCAAGAAGGTAGGCAGGATTTAACTGGGTGTTGTTTTCTTTTAAAACAGTAAAGGTCTGTTTTTATCATAGGTTCAAAATTCTCAGTGGCTATCTTGTTGTGTGACAGGAGTTTACAGCATTAGTTTCACCAGACAAGGACTGGTGGAGTAAAATTAGTCATGTATGTAAATTATAATCATGCTGAATAGTTGTATGTGCTCATTTAGCCATTTTAACAGTGTGTGATGTTATCCTCTCTGCAGGACTAATAAGCATTAGCCATAATGAGGTCAGTCAGTCAGTCAGGCATTATCATGGGATTTAATTGGGACACTGGTCTCTGCTGAAGTGAAAATTAATAACTTTTGTCAATGTTCTGGCGAAATGTTCTGTCTTATTAAACTATGAGGGTCAATTAGAAAGCATTATGTAATAAAGTCCCCAGCAGCAGAACTCAAATTGAGTTATACCACAGTCATTATTCCAGGACGATTGCATTTGAAAATGGAAAACCAGCATGCCATATGGAGGGCGCAGGTTATATTTACAAGCATTGCATGTTAAAGCTTCGACAAGAAGGAAACAATTAAATGTAATACTGAAATAAATCAAAGCACTGAAAGTGCCATGTTGTGCCAGGCGCTTAATATAGCCAGCATACCCCTAGATGCGACTAGGCAAAATGGCACCTGTTTATAAGCCTTGTTTGGGTTCTGTCAGACGACGGCCTCCCTCTGGATTGCTCTGATGATTCAAAGTCTGGGGCACACCTGGAAGGCTCAGCCAGGCACGTTGACTCATATAAATAACAGTTTATTGTATGGCTATTAAGACCAGAGATTGCTTTTATTAAAGTGCAGTTATCATGATACATCAAATTAAAGAACTTTTAAAGCATGTTTAACGGCCTCTGATATTCCCTGTTCGGTCATGTTTTACAGTACTTTGAATGGGGGAGATACAAAGCCTCTGTCGGTGCTGGTGTCTAAAGTCAATGCCAGCAAAGATGCAGAGAGGCCAAGAGGGAGGCAAGTAGGTTTTACAGGGACAGTGACAACCTCAGAGGAATGCACAGTTGGTCACTTTATTATTTCTAAGGATTCTCTCTTACCAAAAAACTAGTAGTACCTCAAGCTAAGCTCTTTACCCCCAGAATATACATCCTAAACACTGTTGGAAATAAGTAGTAATATGTAACCATGACATTGTTAACGCTGGAAAAGACCTCTGAGATCATTGACTCCAGCTGATAACCTAACACTGACTAAATGAGTTAATTTCCCCAAGTGCCACATCCACACGCCTTTTGAACACTTCCCGGGATGGTGATTCCACTACTTTCCTAGGCAGCCTGTTCCAATGCCCAACCACCCTGTCAGTGAAGAAATTTTTGGTGATATCTAACCTCAACTTGACCTGCTGCAAGCTGAGGTGTTGGAGTACCCACACATGGAAATGGAGGAGGGCTGCTCATCCTCTGCTGTCACACAAAGAGTGAGTGACATGAGTTCTGTGCCTTGCTCGGGTTGACGGTGGGCCTGTGTGTCTCTGTCTCCTTCTGCAGGAGGAGGACACTGGTGCTGCTGCTGGGGAGCACAACACCAGGCAGGGTGTCTGTCCTCCACTGGCTCCCTCCCAAATTTCTGTATGGCAGGGGCCACCTTCATGGTGCAGCTCCAAGACTCAGCAGAGCTCTGCAAATCCACTCAGCATCAGTCCTGCCAACCCAGAGGGCTCGTGGCCTCCTCCTCTCCTGCCAAACCAAAGCAAGCTGGGATCTCCCAGGACGGGTCTTCCAGGAGTTGATGGACCTCCCGCTTGCTCTCTCACTGCAGGAAACTGCAAGCCTCCCTGCAGAGAGACATTGTGCTGGAGAGCCGTCCCCAATCTGGGTTCCAATTATTATTCACAGATGTGAGGATGATTTTCTAAAGGGCTCATTGTTTGGCCTAACACAGCTGCCAAAGACAGCCACAGCATATCTTGCCCTGGATTTTACAGAGCAGTGGAAGAATTGTGCAAGGTCTGTGCTTTTCTGGGAGCCATAGTCCTGAGGGTGAGCTCTGATCCCAGCTTCTGATACTTTAGAAAGGGTAATACTATCCCCACTGGGAGGATATTATTTTTTTTTTATCTGCAACTTCACAGTCCCACAGGACTTTACCTGATTATTGCTGACAGTGCAAACTGGGTTAATTTTTACTGTGGAGTTTGAATAAGCTGAACTGAACTTCTGTTTCATTTAGAACTGTTCAATTAGGGCCAAGCATGTGATTTCCAACTTAGCTGTAAACTGACAAGCAGAATCAGGCATGATTTTCCCCTCACTCATTCCAATTTGATGACAGCATGGCTTACGTTGACTGTTTTGGTGTTGCTTCTGATTTACACTGGTGTGAGAAGAGATACAGGCTTGTTAGCAACCCGTCCCTCATGGAGTGAGAACATTTTGCAACTTAGCTTAGAGCAGCTGAGAATGTCAATATATTTGATAAGCATTTATGAACAGAGCCTCAGTGCTAGCCTCAGGAGATCTTCTGTGGTGGAAAAAGGTCATCAGCTAGACCGTTAAAGAAGTACTACTAAGTTTAGACACTTTATTTTTCATTGCCCAACTTCATATTCTACAGTTTGAAAAAAGTCAGACGTCCCTTCACCTCTCCTCCTAATGATGATCAAGGCTGCTGAAAACCCCTCTGTCATAGTCCTGGTGTATGAGGAGTGTCTCCAGCAGGGAACTTGTTCTGGCAAGACTGGTCCCAGCACCCAGAGCAGGCCATATGCAGTTCTGTGCCTGAACCACAAGACTGTGCTTTCTCTCCTTCATATACTGCAGGATAGCCTGTCAGCTTTTCTCTCTCTTCAGCCTTTGAAAGTCACCTTATCTCTGATTTTCTTTCCTGGACAGGAATAACATATGCAGAAGGTTTCTGTTTCTGGCAGGCATGGCTGTATGTTTTATGTTAGACTCACATCTACATATATGCACACACATCCATGTCTATCTCTACACCCACAGATACATGTGCCTTCGTGCTCACTTGTGGAACACCACCCAGATGCAGTGGTTCCAGTTTGCCATTTGAAAGCAATTAGTGTTTATTATTGTAAGCATTTTCAACATAGGGAATACTTTAAAGACAACAGCCCTGCTAATTGCTTTCAAATGGTGAATATCAACATTTTCACAGTGGCTCGGCATAGCCTAGGCTGCATGGATGCAGATGCCCTCAGCCTCAACAAAGATAAGTGCACATTCATTCATAGAGAAGCAGACATACATCTGGCTTCACCTCCCCACTGAAAAACCCACAGACATTTCCCAAGGAAGTTCCTTTATTATTTTCAAGTGCACAGGACATCAGAACTTTTAGCTTCCCTCTGTGTTTTCTCCCCCTTTTTTTTTTTTTTTTTATTTCTGTGAGAATAGTGTCAGGCGCTTTTGTTGTTATTGGAAAGATTAAGTGGTTGGAAAAGTGCTGATTCTCTCTAGTCATTTTACACCTACAGCGTTTAGGAGACCTTAACACAAAACAGTGCCAGGTCTCAGTGCTGGGCTGCCTGCTTCATTCTTTGGCAAAATGATAATATTTTGGCAGAAGTGCCCTATGTTAACAAAGAAAAGTTTGATTAATCAGCAGGAGGGAAGACTTGGGAGAAAAGGCAGTGGGAAAGGGAGAGAGCAAGAGACAGACATATACTAAAAAGCCTAATCAGTTTTAAAACAGCTTTAAAAAGGAATAAAAATTCTTAAATCTCTTTGATGATATTCAAAGAGCCTTTTTTAATATATGAGAAGGCACATTTTAAATTCTTAACACTGCTAGTGTCACCAGTCCTTTTTTCCACTAAACCATTTTAATTCCATAATTTAGAAGGCCTTGAAAAGTAGCAGGATCAAACTGCAGTGTAATTGGATATACTGTACACTTCCAGTGTGAATTTGGGTCCCTGGTAGGCACAAGAGATTTCTTTCTTCTAAGATCACATAGAGTGTACTCATTTGAAAGGAGAGAGATACAGCAGCAAAGTAAGCTTTTTATAAGGTGGATGAACTAAGTGTGCTGCTGGAAAACACTCGACCATTTATTTGGCATTGACAGTTTCTTTGTGATTGGAGGGAACACTATCGACAGGGAAATCAATGTGGGTTTACTAAAGAATGCTGAGTGATCAGGGAGCAAAGAAGTGGTCAGACAGGAGTGGCAGCCCTCTGCACTTCCTTCAGAAACAAACGGGTCCAGACATTTTAGTTCCTTCTACTGCTTTCCCCTGCTTTTCACAACCAATATGAAATGTCATTATGCTCAATTATTAGCTCTGCTGACCTGAGCACTGCAGGAAGTGGAACTTTGGATGTGGTCTGTTTCTGAGAAGCTAGGTAAAGTTGCAAGCCTGGGGTCCTACAGGGCTTTTAAAGACAGAAGGCAACAAAGAAAGAGAGTGGAAGAAGAGAAACATCTGAACATCTGCTGGAAAATCCTAACTGGCTTGTTCAGCTGAGTTCAGCAAGAGCAACAACAGAGGACTTGGCAGGTGTCGCCACACTGTAGATGGAAATCGCTGCATATGATCTTGAGATATAAATAAGAATATTCATTCTCTATACCTCCTTCTCTCCAGACTATTTTTGCTTCCTAGTGGCAGCAACTTTATCATGTGATAGTTAGCTCAGGGGAGGTATTAAAGGAGCTAGGAGCAGGCTGTGCATGTAAGCAAATAGCTGCATGCATCAAAGATGCCCTATCATATATACTGTTTTCTTTAAAATGACTCTGTAGGTGAAAAGTAACAGAAACTACCAGTCTTCAGGAATGCAAATATTCACCTCTCAGAGAGACTTGTTTAGGGTCAGGGGATGGAGAAGAGTTAATAACATTGCATCCTTTTTTCTCCAGAATTTATACAATATGAAAATAGTAGGTTTGTCTTCACTCAGTGTTCCTCTCCCTCTCTCTCTCTTTTTCTCCTCTGTCTGATTCTCTCTGATTGTACATATGTGTTCGTCTCTGTCTTAGGCACTATGTGTCCCTGTCACTATAATATTAGAGGATTTCACACACATATATACCTAATTTTTAAGAGGATCTCTTAACTTATTCACTCATTTCATTTTCCCTAAACTTACACTATTCCTGGCAGAAACTTTCAAATCTGATCAGTCAGCAACCCTAGTCAGGGCTTTTTCACCATTTGCTCAGCAGTTCACAGGTATGTTGGCTTCATAGAGTTTCCCACTGTACCATCTCTGTTCCACAGCCTAGCTGACAGGCTCTGGACAGCAGGACAGCTAGATCCAATAAATCTGAGACCTGTCTAGGTGCTTCATTTATCAAGAGGCCTAATTTACCCAGGCCCTTTAGACTAATTGCAGATTTGTAAAAAATGCTGATAATGTAGAACAGTGCATTGTGAATGTCCCTTGCCATATTTCTGCTAATGTGTTTCATCTGGAGTACATAAAGAGACAGGGATGCTGATTTTAGACACAGCACTTTGGGGCTAATCCAGTTAAATGATTATCCCTAAAAATCTGCAGTGATGTCATTTTCCCTATAGAACTCTGCCAGTTGCCTTGTTTGCTTTATTGTGAGAAATACGTGATCTCAAGCTTTAGAAGTTCACTCTGTATTTTTGTTCTAATGCACTGTAACTTTCTCATCCCACTCTCCCAGCTACCCATCCCTTCTTGTTTATAATAACCCTGTTGACAGAAACTCTGGCTTGGAGTGTTGGCTTTTGTATATGCACAGATAAGGAAGGCGCACACTCCTTTGTTTGACATATGCAGGTATCCGCTATGTGTTTCTCAGTGTGCAATTTCTTCTTTTCATTCCCCTAATTTCTCAATTTTCTCCAGAGACTACTATTCCACCATGTTTTGGTCACTTTTATCAACACTTTGCTTATATTTGGCCCCCTCTTCTGCACTTTGCTCCAAGATTCATCACCACAACTTTTTTCTAAGTTTCTCATCTTCTTATCCATCTTCTGTAATGCCAAAACATTGCTCCATGGATTTGCAGCAAACTCAGCTTCTATGTTCTTTTTTAGATACCTTCTCCTTTCCTTTGGTCATGAAATTCCTTTGTGGCTTCATTTGTGTTCCAGGGAACTGTGTTGGGCACACTCTGACTCACTCTCTTTGTTGTGAGAAGAATCCAAATTTTGTTTTGAAAAATCTCTCTGATGTGTAACAGGTACAGTGCACCCATTGATCCAGGGGCCAGCTGATCTGTAAAGCAAAACACTAACAAATAATACTATAATAATCATTATTATTATTATTAATTAAAAAGATAACTTTTATAAAGCATCCACACAATTTCACTGATAGCTCAGGGCAGTGGCTAGGCAGTTCCAAGTGTGCTTCGCTACTCCATTGACATGTTAAAGCTGATTTTTGCAACATGGATTTTGAGGGGAGACGAGGATCTGGAATAAGAAAAACATGAAGAGATCTTTATTTTTCAGGATCTGGCTGTACAGGTTTGTGATAAGGCAATCTCAGGAATTTGGCACTATAAATATTGCAAAGCTTTTAGAGACAGTCTTATGATATTTGTTTATCTGACACCAGATCCTCCATAAACCTTCCATCCAGACAGAGGAAAGCAATAAGGATGTCTTCTCAGGTGTCCCAGCAAGCCTGTATGTCACCTATCAGTGTTTAGCAAGCAGATGCAACCAAATACCACTGCTGTGTTATTAACAAAGAGCCTGCTTTAAAAGTTTTCTCTTCTTTTTTTTCCTGATGCCCCTCAAGTATAAGCCAAGAGTTCAATCAAATTAGTATATGATGAGACAAACCCTGCCCCAACAAGGCAGGTGGGTTTTCAAAGTAGAACAGAGGGACCTTGTAGGCCAAATAATGTAAGAGCCTGTTGGCTTTCAGGAGGGAAAGATCCTCTCTCAGGGAAGTCACTAACATTTGAAGACTGCCAGCTAAGGGTCACTTGGGGCTCTCTGCAAAGATCCTAGGTAAGTTTTCCTCTTAGCATGTGTCTTCTACTACTTCAAAGTATCCTTAAGTATTCTTATGCAATCATGCTGCAAAATGGAATAAACCAACAGGATTCTTAACTAAGAACAGTGAAAGAAGCAAATTTAGAGGCATTATTTAGAGTTATAGTATTTAAACCCCCAAAATATCCCTTTTTAGCCATAAGTTCAGCTTTGCCAAGCACTGCAGTCATTAGGTCAATGCAACAAGATGCACCCTATGTAGCACAATCCCAAGATGAGTGTCAGACCATGTATATGCACATGCACACAGCAAAAGTCTCAGATTTCTCATTTGTGTTACAGGGATGAAGGGGAATTATCTGAGGAATTTCTTTTCCCCTCTCCAAAAATTGTCCTTTTAGTGTGTAATCTGGATAATCTCCACTTCTAGACTCTTGCAGGCAACTTCTAGACTATAGAAGAGCATTCAGGGGGGAGATAGAAACTAATGAAAGTCTGGCTGACATTTTGATCATACCTATGCATTTATCAAGATTATCCCAAAGGCATATGTCACAGGAAGAGAGTAGTTTTTCCATATTAAAGATGGCATTAACCTTCTATCCTATCTTGCTCCCTTTGCTATTCCCAAACTCTGTAAATATTTCAGATGTCTTCTGCCCCACTCCCCCACCACTCAGCTGTGTTAAAAATGGCAAGATGATGAAAAACTCAAATTTAATCCACATCTTTTTCTGTCTCAAAGGTAATTAAGTGTCATTCATTTCTTTGTGCTTAGAGTCAAAGGTAGCTGATTGTTAAACACCCACTTCAAGTTGCTCTTCTGACTCCCAAAGATGCATCAGAGCTCAAATAATCCCCATACAAGCCCCTCAGAACCTTTCATCACTCAGTGTTTGATCCAGTCTACTTTTCATGGTGCTATGCCATTCACAAAGGTATTGTGGGCAAAATTAAATAAATAAATGTGCCTCTATCTTTTGAGAAAAGGTTGGGACTTCAGGTAAAAACTTTTTTTTTTGCGAGTCTGGGGTAATGTCAATTCACATTGATATCTGGGAAATGTTCACTGCTGTACATTTTCACCCATTTGCCCGTCCTCCATCTGTGGGAATGCTGCATTTAGTAGTTATAGGGGGACTGTTGTTCTATACCAAAATATTTCATCAGGAGATGAGAGAAATCATTGAGCAACTAAGAGTTTGGGTAGTAGATGATACAGTAGCTGTCATGGAAAGTCAATAGGAATCTTATTGTAGATCTCAACAGCAATACATACATATTAATAAGTCCTTATCTGCCACATACTTTAATTTGTAACCTTCCAAGAGGAGGATATTCACCCTGAACAGAGATTTTGACACACTATCCTGCCTTATACAGACTTTCCCAATCAGCAGCCAGGTCCTGGACTAGAATCATCTAGGGCCAAGTGTGGCCACTTTAGGACAAGTTTTGACCCAACCACTCAAAGAGCTGTCACTTACTACATGAGATGAATGGCTTTCATCAGAACAAAGACATGAGAATATTTTGTACCCACAAAAGCACCAGTAAACCAAACAAACTAAAACTCTGTCTTAGAATGATTCTACTTAGAAGTAAAATGAGTCCATGTATCGAGAAACTAGGTAACTGAAAAGAAAAAATATGATTTGAAGGTTCAGAAGTAGTTTTCCTATGAACCTTTTAGTCTGTATATAAGTAGAAGAAAATCATAGCAGCAAGAAGACTTTTTTTTCTTATATTGATTTTTGTTACATTTCAGGTGACTTACTGAGTAGATAGGCAGAAGCAATTTATAAGTACAGTAACACAAGCAGACTCCAGAGTGCTGGTAGAGAAGTGCCACAGGTTGTACACAATACAGTAGTTCCATGCAATTGCTCCACCTTACCTATGTGGGTGAAATTCAGTACTAGCCCCTTAATTTCCGTGATTTAGGGCATTTTATACTGATTGAGGAACTGGGCTAAAGTACTTTCAGCAGTAGACTTAAATTAATTTTATTCTGATATTAAAATGTTATCATTTTACACCATTTTAATAACAATAAGATTATACTTGGTCAAGACTGTCATTTTTCTTTGTAACTATTTGTACTCTCCAAATTCTCAAAACTCCATCTCTCCTTCAGAAAGTCAAGCCATTACCTTACACGTGAGTTTCCAGCCCTAGTGGAAAAGAACCCAGCAAAATCACTAAATTAAGTTCTCTTCATTCTTCCACTGATGGAAGCTTTAAACAGCTTCTGAGATGGAGTTGATTGAAGTTATAATACTATTGATGAGAGTTTCATGCCTTACAGAGACTACATGTTAATGTAAGATTATTGTCTTTCATGTGGATTGTTATTGCCAAAAGAAGTACAATACCTTTATTTAAGTGCTTGTTAATATCATTCATTTATTTGTCCTTGCAAGACAGCATGAGAAAAAACAGGAGAATATTTGGAAATGCTTTTTTTTTTCTTCCAGAACTCAGAAAAGGGAGTTACCCTTTAAGACTGGTCATTAAAGTTGAATCCCCTAAATTATAAGTATAAATAATATATAGGAAGATTGACCTCCACACAAAAAAGAGGGGTGTGAAATCTCCAGAGGCTAAAGCTCAGGAGAACAAGAAGCTCTGCCCACACCTCTCGGTGAGCAGGTTACAGAAGCCACTTCATCTGAGGGTGTATAGCTTCTGCTTATTGGAGCTGACCAGAGATGAAAATGAAAGAGCCTTTTCTTTTAGAGGGCTGCAATGTGTGTTTTGGCAACTCTTACTTTCCTTCCTCTTACTGAGAAGACTCCCTGTTGCACCTCTCCCTGAAGACTGTTGTTAATCAATGTCAGCCTAGTGTGGTCATTCCCGTGCATACATTGGTTCAACTTGAGACCAGTTCAAGTGGGCAACTCCCAAGACAGACTTGTGTCACTGCTGAGGATACAGGGACCAAGTGTGTTACAAGACTTGGCCTGCCTGAATCCGTACTGCAAGGGGGAAGGCAACTGCTGGGATGTGAGGGCAGAGAGCATGAACTGGCCAAAAGGGCTGTGGAAGAGTTATCTACCATTTGTACAACTGTTGCTGTATTGAGTTTCTGGTACCTTCTCAAACACTAACATTTTATTTGTTCTGTGTATAGCTCTGTGATTAGCAATAGCCAAATATTGCCTATTGTAAAATCCCTCAAAATTTTGCACTGATTCAAAACATTTCTGGAGAAGGGCTCAAGATAGCTATGTTTCTGGCTATACAGGAGATGCAAAACTCTTTAAATAAGCTCTGTGACTGCTTACAGTATCTGGCTAAAGGGTTGAAGCTAAATATGTACACAGGTGGAGAAAAAACTTTTGTCCTGATTTAGTGACTTTGTTTTCATCTTTAATTAAAAAACTGGAACTGGTATACCAAAACAATCAGATTTAATTCCATTCTTGCTCTTTCAGTTTTTCAGCTGGGCTTACTCTTGATATGGTCTGTTGAGAACTTCAAAAGGAAACATTGCATTTTGAACCTCTACATGTCATTTATATTCAATGATGGTAGCTGATGGCATTTCACCTCTTGAGCTAGAAATTTTCAGGTAACTGAATATCCTACCATCATGTTTTATCCTTACAAGGAAATGTATGAAAAGGTAGAAATTTTGTTAAGGAGAGATACGGACTCAGCTCAGAATTCCTGGAAGATTTTCTCTCACACAACTCTCCTGTTACAACAGCCCTTTATCCTCGAAGGTGCCAGGACCTTACACCTCAAAGGTTCTTTGGCATGTAGAGAAGTCTCTTTGGCTTTAGCTGGAGGAGTCTCAAAACCTACCACCAACTGGTCACTAATGCCTTAGGCTTTGGACCCAGCCTTTAAGTCTTTGCTTATGTGTGTCATCTTGATAAACTTCCACGGGACAACTCACATGACTAAGTGTCTGAATAGCTCACTTTCTTTGTGTTGCTTGTTGGTGCTTGTGTGCTTTGATATTCAACGTGTCTAAATCACCACACAGTATTTTATTTTTATTTTCATAAAATACTTGAATTAAATTACACTGATATGAAATATGCCTCTGGCCTCATGCAGATGTTTCCAAAAAGCCTAATAACAAACAGATCACAGGGCAGAAGATCACATATTCTTACAGTCGCTTCCAAGCCTAACTGCTTTTCAGAGTTCTGATTACAAGAAAAGCCATGCTGCCGATGTTGCTTTAACTGTGATTTTAAAATGAAAACTCATTGTTGCATCCCAGGGGTACTCAGGAACATTGACTTTGCTGCCCATCTGAAATGGTATAATGTTCTCTATTTCTATCATGTGGGTATCAGTTCCAAGTTGGAAACCAGCCTTCTCTCATAATTCAAGCTGAGGCTATGCTGATGCAAACCTTCTCAGATATTATAAGCCAGTATGAGCTCAAAAAAAGAATTCACTGCTCAAGGCCAAATAGCTTCAAAGCTAACAATCCTCCAGAGTCAGTGTGAAAGTGTTGAAACTGTCAATGTCAACTTACACCATGCATAGTGAGTGTAAAACTTCAATAATGACATCATGGAGAAAAGGACAAAGGGCAGGCACTACACAGGAAAGTGCCAGTGCTCTTCAAATCTTTGAAACCTTCAAGGATTTATCTGGACTAACACTTCTACACATAGTCATTGGGGTCTTAGGCTATACTGATTAAGGATTTAGCTTATTCAAAGGCTCTCACTGATAGCAAGGATGACAAGGTTTCAGCAGTTATATTGGATTCCATTAGCTTTCACTTAAAAAAACCATATCCCAAAACCCTCAGGATCCTGGTCTTTTTTCTGCCTCTGATTTTCTTTCTTTGAGTCAACCTTTATTTNACATGCACGCATTCACACACATTAATATATATTAATGCCTGGGTTTGATTCACAAACAGGTTTTGCAGCACTTGTGCTCTCAGTTCTCAGAATGCAGATCCCAGCAGAATTGAATCAATCCTTCAGGAATTCCCTGAAGCAACACATAACATGTTCACTCATTTCAGCTGCACTTAGGGCAGCAGATACACTTTTAAAAGGGGAAAAATATATCAGAGAAGGAGGGAGGGGTCTTCTAGTTAAAAAAAAATAAAATCAGCTAATCAAGAGAGAAATTAAAAAATGAGACTCTGATTTTGTTGTCAGGGATAAGTACCAATCCTAATGCTTTTAGTGCAAACTGCAGAAATATATGTAATGGAGGACAGACATGCTTCCTTTATAACTAGGTTTTCAGAGAGTCAGCCTCAGACAAAGAGCAAAGAGATGGCAGACCTGAAGAATGAACAGTTTCCTCTGTCCTCCCTCTCATTTGTGAGAACAGTAAAAGGAGAATCCATGTTTTATGGTGCAGACATGCAATAACAGTTGAAGCCCCACACTAAATATCTTCCTTGAAAAGAAACGACGAATATCACATGTTAATACATGGCAAAAACAAGATGAAGAAAAATTATTTATTATTTAATAATTTAATTACTTTCCTATTACTCAAGAGCTTGTGACAGGGTACTGAATGCAGGCTACCCAACTCTTAACCCAGCACCTGAAGCCCCAGCTCATTCCTCATGCTTGCATTTCTCATTTCTACTTTCTTCTAGTTCTGCTGTAGGTATCACCAGTTTCTTGGCTCCTTAGCTGCACCAGCAGCCTTTGCATGTTTCAGCTGCTTAACATGGGACTTTCAGTGATGCTGTGTAATCCATGCTGCTATACCCTTGACATCTGTAGGGAGCTGGCAGATCTGACACGGGTCCTATGATTGGTCACACCTGTGACCATCTGAACCTGCAGATACAAATCAGACAGTGGCTGAAATTGTGCTAGACGTCACCATTTGGCAATGGAAGTGTACCACACATACTTCAATGTTGCTTTCCTGAGGAGCTGTAGGAACCGTTGCACAATATTGCCTGCTGCACCAAAGATCCTGATCCCACCCCAGACTTGTGAGGGATTGATAACTATTTCTGAAATATTAGCTCAGGGAACCTCATGCACTCTCTTAGACAATTATCTAAGATATTTTCTAGGATTACCTGCATTGTCATGGAAGGAGAGTGTATTCATTCCAGAATCTGAGCCATTTAATGATACAGTTGACAATACAGTATAAATACTTTTTTGATCCATCAAAGGCATCCATGTTTACTTTGTTATTACAGTCCAAGTAATTTTTTGTGTATCAATTCTACTTATGCTAGTCAAAAAACGCTTTTCAGGAAAACAAACCAGCTGACGGATGTTTCTTTGTCACACCGAAAAATATGAGGTGGGAGACAGTGAAGGAAGCTTCAAGTTATTTCAGCCTTATCTAGCTCTGGGATAGAAAATAGTAAAGCTAGATCTGTGGGTTACTCAGCTCAAGCTAGTAACTTATACTTAGAGGCAAGGTTTGTCTTTTTTTTTAATATAGTTGTCCCACTTTGATGACCTCAGGCAATAACACTGTGTGGGATAGATCTGCAGGCCCACACTAGCATAGAGGGGCTCTCTGACACTCTGGGCAGCAGCAGCCTGAAGATACTCTGTGGTTTGCAAGTTCACCTGGAAATGGAACCAATTCACAGCCACAGTGGCCAAATTTAAATCTGGAGCTTCTGTGGACAGATGCAGATCATGGGATGAGTTCTGCTGGTTTTGGTCTGAGGTCTCCCTGCCTCCTGTACCACCAGCATCCTCTTTTTGGTCCCTCACAGAACTCGCAAATATGCCACAGAGATATGTAGTCTCCTACTCCAGGTGCACCAAAAGCCATTGTCTCATGGCTCATGACCTATGGGCTTTAAACAATATCCTGAGGGTTTATTTTTCATTGTATTATGGTTGTTGCTGATGTAAAACCAACTGTTTATTTTTCTTGCTGCACTTGGTCCTTTAAAAAATAAATTAGCATGAAAGGCTTGAAGAGGTGAAAGATTATCACAACCATGGGAGTGGACAAGAACAAGGCGGAGGTGGGAACTCTACCTCTTTTACAAGCTGCTCTCTTCTCTGCTAATGCACTTGTTTTTGCTGAAGGGGATGCACCACACTGCTGACTTTAAACTTTTATGAGGAAGGTTTCACATATAGGCTGTGAAGTGATCTCAAACATATTTCCTTTTGGGGTCGCTATAATGATTGTGTACACAGGCATCCAAAGAGCTGAGTTAGCTGCTGCTGGACTGTTATTTCACTCATTCCAACTTTACATCCACATTAGGTCACTGACTTCCTTCGATCTCTCCTCAGTTTGTATAGTGAGATCAGAATGGGGCTGTTCTGGAGGGAGCTGCTTTTTCATTTTTCAATAAGGTCTATATAGCATAAGGAATCTACATCAAAATCAGAACACTGGTCTTGCAAGTTAAAGCCGTAATGGTTAAGTCTCATTATGAGAGAAGAATTTAGGTGCTTGGGTTTCTTCTCCTGGAAGAATTCTTTCATATTCTTGATAAATTTCTTACTCTATGGTTGTTATGAGCCTACTTTGGTGGACCCCTTCTTACCACAGCTTGTCATTTTATACAGTTCTACTGCAGAAGGACTTGCTGAAATCCTCTGCTATATCTCTGCAAAGAGCAAAACTCTCCTTGGGGCAAAGAGCAAGCGCAATGTGGGACTGCATTTAAACACCACTGGAGAAATTAATACTTCTTGGAGACTTGCAAATGTGTACCCATTCTCCCATAAAAGGTATCATGCATATTGTTTCTACCTAGGTAGCATTCCATAATTCCATCCAGCTGGAAGAAAAGGAGGCCAGACAAAAACAATCAAACTGAGGGCATCTGCTTCACTGATAATACCTCACCATTAATCCTCTAAAACAGGGACATCAGGATTTCAAGAAACTCCTGCCCTGGCTAACACTTTGTTCTGATGCAAAGTTTTTAAATGAATGCTGCTCAATATAATTTGGGCTTTGGCCTGAATGTCCCCTGGCTGTCTGCAGTTATCCCATTATCTGGTATAGGAACAACCCCAACTTTGAAGATGATCTTTCAATAGAAGTGCCATCTCTTCCCCTTACCACAGCCCAAATGTGACTACAAGAAATACACTTCATGTGTGGTGGAAGACGGGTAGATGGACTTCTAATTTCTAAGCAGCAGCATGGAAATCAGTCACTACCTCAAGGAATTAATATAAGAAGGTAAGGGTAGATAAAATACACTCACTCCTTGTGGCCTCTCAGCAAAGCAGATGGCTCATGCCATAGTAAGCATCTGAGAGAGGGAAGTTACTTCTTTCTTTCAGTCCTACCTCCAGTACTTGATTTATTTTTCTGTGACTAATGCCCATCAGTGCCTCACCCACCTGGCTGGATCTTCTGTTACTTTTTCAATCATTTATGAGCAATATACTCTCTCATATACCTCACAAAGACACACTCATTTGGAATCATTACATCAGCTAGGGATTTTTGAGTGACAAAAGACCTCACTAGGATTTCAGAAAGGGTAAACCTTTCTGAAAGCATTGAGGAGGAGTACCACAGAACAAATACATATGGTCTGTCATTTAGTTCACTCCCTTTTCAGTGAAATGACACTGATCTTTACAACCTGTCCCCACTACCCTTACATGCTTCCTCTGAAAAATCTTATTAGTCTTCACAACAGCATGGCAATCTCCACTGAGGAGACAAAATGAGACCAACTAGATAGTGTCTATGAAAAATAGACATGGAAGAGACTAAGATACGATGCACAATGCCAGAGAGGATAGCAAAGAGCTGAGAGCAGCTGTATACCATTCTACATCCACTTGAGATTTCAAATCTTAGCAGCAGTTTTGCAAAGCAAAGCACTCTTCCCTCAGAACGCAGTAGGACACAGGAGTATATTCACAAGACTAGTCTTATGACTCTAAGTAATCACAGTCTTGCCCGTTGTGTAATGTCATCACTGAAAAGGCTGGTTGTACTAATAGGAAGTGATGGCTGATCCCATTTAGAGAAACATTTCTAAGAAGCAACAAGCGGTATAATATCAGGAGGACTTTTAGATTTCCACATCTCTTCTCCTGGGGGCGCCTGCAGATAAAGAAGAACTAGGAAGGAAAAGTAAATGTTTACTTTCTTTTTTTTTTTTTTTTTTTGAAATCATTAAATACAGTGCTGCAAATGCAGTTGCATTTGTTCTATAAATCACATAATGACTCAATAAAAGCAAGAAAGACGTGTAGCAACAAGGGAGGATGAAAGAGTGAAAAATTCTGTAGGCCAATTATGGGACCTTTGTGTTTCTCCTTTAATGTGCAGGCCTTCCACAGCATGTACATAGTCATGGTCTGTGCTTAAGTCTCTTGAGATAAACTCAGAGCAGCTCAGCTAAAAGAATGGTTCCTCCAAATTTGTCCCCTTAGCTGAACTAAGTGCACAGCTCTTATTTATAAAAGGTGATTAGCACGCAGATCTTACCACATCATTTACAGATGTTTTGCTGGAGGCCAAATTCTGCTTGATTTGCATAACTGTTTTCACCATTGTTAGCTTTGGCTTTTCTGTGACACAGAATTATGACATTATTAGGATGTCTTTGGTCCATGAGTGTACCATGAAGGCCCAGTAAAATATGTTCTGCACTATATATGTTATCTCATTAACAACAAGAGTCAATGCAGAAAAACTGAGTTGCCCACAGTCACAAGAAAAATTATCATCTGTCAAGACCTGCCAGTTCCTAAAAGTCATGATTATAGTTTTCTTTTCTTGATCTCCCATTTCAAAGTCTAGCCCAGATGTGCACTGGTAGAAAAAATCCTGTGGCTTCTCCTTTCCTGAACATCCATCACAACTCACTGTGTTGCTGTTGGGAGTGTCTCTACAAGCCGTACTTAACTATCTTCTGCATGGAAATCATCAGCAGCATGTGACCCACCCAGAAACAGCTGCAGCCTGCATATGATCTTGGAAACCAGAATTATTCCTACTGATCAGCTTTGTTCAAGAGTCTATGTTCACTGAGGGCAGTATCTTTGGATTCAGTTGGCTTCTGTGATGTTGGAGCTGGAAGGCAAACCTGCCCTTGCCTGGGTGATATGGAGGCAGTACTCAGGTTGCAGTCATCATCTTTCTGACGTTCTCTCCAGTGCAATGTTTGCATCAAATGTAATCAGGCTCTGATAACAGAAATCAGTGTATTTCCCCAAGTCTGGACTAATCCTCCATGCCCTTTCAGTGCCATGCCTCCTAATTTGCTTTCCCTAACAAAGGCTCTATACAGAACAAGAGTCCTAAAGGCTGCTGTGCCTATTAGCTGCTCAAACTGCATGTGCTCTCACCTTTATCCCCACCCCAAAAGGCATGCACACATATACATCCTGCATGGAAGGAAAGGCTTTGCACAAGGCATTGCAGTGGAAATGTAGTATTTCATACTGTATCTTGCCATCTAAATCAGATACGTCATCTATTGACTCCAGTGCTCTAAGTCACCCTTTGAAACAGATATCTTCCCTCTTGAATTAGATGGGGAGTTCACCTACTAAGTCATATCTGTAAGGAATCCAACACAAAACCCTGCAAAGCAAACAGCCCTACAAAACGACCAGGCATAGGGGAGGTACTACCACTGGGTTATTGCTTCAAGGGCTGGGCACAGACAATACTGGGGCAGGTTGGTGGCCTGCTTGTGTAGACAGTGGGGAGCTAATCAAGACCTAAGATAACTGCTCTGACAGATACTATCACATAAACCTACTTGCAGCAGTTTCAGAGATCATCACCCCTCCAGCTGCAGGGATATATGCCCATACATCTGGTGCTCCAGTCCATGTCTGGTGTATTAATTGAAACTGCCAAGCTGTGAACTGCGTCAGCTGAGGCATCGGCACACCCCCTGTTCTGTCCATTTTGCTGACTCTGCAGTGAGGCTATCCCAGTGGCAGGGATGGCACAGACAGCCAGGGCACTATCACAGTTAGCAGATAGAACTTGATTTGCCAGGGAAGGCCTGTCAGGACCCTATGGGTACAAAGAGCAGAAATTGTTATTCAGGAAAGACATTTGCATAACATACATCAAAGGTGGAATATAAAGATGTGCTTCTCCCCCATCCAGGGGAAAGAATAGATAGAGGCTCACCTGCTTCTTGTGTGGGCCACCTTCAGGGGCACCTGCTGATATAGTCTCATTCTCTTTTCTCTCTGAAACTCTTGTCACACAAATGAGATTTTTTCATTCCTCACTCATGCCCTTCATGAAAGACAGCAGTAGTCTCCATGTGCTGTAATTGGACTGACTGGCTGGCTGATTCCTGTTCTCCCCTTGTGCAGCCCTGGAAACCTGGGAGAAAAAAGGTGGAACAACCAGCCACTCAAAAAAACCCCAGACCATTTAAAAGGTTAAGGAGTAGAGCATGAAACTTCTGTCTGTTACAGATGACTGGGCATTGCAATTTGGATGTCTTGTTCCTAATACTTCCATACTATGATTGTCACAAGGATAACGAAGGATGGGAAGGACAAGCCATTCTCATTGGGAGCTTTTAAAGGGGATTTTTGTGAGTTGAGTATTACACTTCAGTTTTTTCTAAAGTGCAACAATGTTTGAGAAAGCAAGGTATGGTATGCTTAGCTTAAACTCTGTAAAGGATGTTAAATGTGGTGCATGTTCAAAAAACACACTGTGTGTGCGCACATGCACCTAAGTCAAGCGGTCCTTCTGTCATTATCCTGGGCATTGCTTGCAGTGGAAAAAGAATGCTCACACCACCTCAGTATCAGTAAGTCTGAACTGATAGTGATGTTCATACAGGGTAAAAATGTCCATTACTGATAATATGCAGTTAATTGTGCAGATCAGCTTCTCCTCAGCTCAGCTCAGCACACTTCTTTTATTTACATTTCCTTCACCCTCTCCCAGACCATAAACAAATGAGCTGCTGATTTTGGCCACCCGTACCAAAGGATTTTAATATTCTAGTAACTCTGTCTATTTATAACCTTACTGAGGTGTCCCCCTTTTTCTTCCCTCTCCATTTTACTAACGCAGCCTGCACCAGACGTTTATCTATTCTCCCTCCTCATTCTGGTCTTCCGTACTTCTCCTCTGTGGGTTCCTCAGCAAAAGGCAAACATCAAGAAACTCCTCTAAACTGAGAGGAGAGCTTAGCACAGACTCAGCTCTTATTCATTTGGAGCAATGCTGCTGCAGTGCTCATGAACATATATGTCCTCTGTCCTTCCTTCTTTCAAACATGACTGTGACTGAATCTTAATCAGGGTGTTGCAAGGGCTGACCAGAGTTCCAGCACTCCAGAGAACTTGAGGAAGATAAGTATGTTCTTCTGCCAAAAACATGTCAGTCACAAAATCAAAAACTCCTCCATCTAAATCTGTTGCCTTCATTGTATGATTGGTGCAACATAAAGGAGGATGGAAAGGGGAAGTAAGGATACACTAAAAGGCTGCCTTCTTTATTTTGCCAGTCTGTAAAATGGGACTGTCCATGTTTGTATCAGAGTCAGGATTCAGAAAGTGTCATATTTTGATTTCTTCCCACTGCTTAGAATTCCAGATAAGAATCAATAAAAATTTTTAAAAATATCTGTTAATAAGGCTATTTTCAAAGGTTACAGAAAATTTGCAAACAATATAGCTCATAAAAGATTATATCTTTTTAGGTCTGAATTAGACTCGCATTCCAGAGCAGAGCTCACCTTGTGTTGTCCATTTTTTGCTTGGTGCTACCCTTAGAAACTTGGCCTACCCCAGGGATAAATTTTTTGCTAAGGAATAAATAAACAAACAAATAAATATTACCCTTCTTTTAGTGGTCACTGTTTCATCCCCTAAGGTGTTGGCAACTAAGAATCTTGTGACGGATGGAAGGTAGTGCTAAACAATGGGCTCAGCCCTCTCTGAGTCATGTGGTACAACAGTTAAAGAAATTACGGAACAATCTTGATTATGTCAACCTCTTATAGTTGCTGTAAGCTACACTGGCAATATTATTGAATTGCATCTTGTTTTCCCTCCTAGTCCTTCCAGTTCTGCCTGCTGATAGGCTTAACATACTAGAAAAAAAGAAAAACTTCTTTACAGTGTTTTTTGCTGGCTCTGAAAAGTTGATCTTTCAGGACTGGTAACTGACATATTGAATTTGGCCCTTATGGTAATTGTTTAAATGTTATAGAAGTTTTAACATGTCGTCTGTTAAACTTATTGGTGATGCAGCTGTTCAATGTGCAGTATGGGTAACATTTACATGATTTACTGGGTGACGTACAGTTTTTGATTCAATACTAATGTATTTGATTCAATAGGTGATGCATCTAATTCAACTGGGAGTCCATCTAATTCAAAGGTGATGCATTTGATTCACTAGCTGATGTACCTGATTTAGAAGGTGATGGATCTAGTTCACTGAAAATGATTCCAATTCCCCCATGCAAGGTATTTACTTCAGTGTGTGATGAATGAGCTTTAATAATAATACATGTTTCTCTGATAGTGGATATATTGGCTTCAATTTATATCCCAAGCTTCCGAAATCTGGAGTGGAGTGACACCTTGCAGCCACCATTCAGGTGAGGATCACCAGCAGTGTGAAACATTAGCCACTAAAATAATGGGAGCAAATTATGTGATAAAAGCTGTGCTTCCCAGATGAAATATTTTCACCAGATGTGATGTGGGGATACAAATGCCCTGTCACTGCTGTTATTGCTACCACAGTACATGACAAAAATCCCCAAATCCATTTACCTTTAGTGTCATTGCTGGGATTACATATAGAGTACTTATTTCCCCAGAGCTGTGTGAGTTCTCAAATAGCAGCATCTGAACTAACAGCTCCCCTTACCTCATTTTTGTGTGTGCTTTTATTTTGTTAGAGGTTGGCAAATATTTAGCTCTGGTGAAAATGGGGAAAAGGGTGCTGGCAAAGAGCAGTATCACATGGGGTAAGGCATGTGGGAACTCAGGTCTGCACAGCATGCTGCTAACCACCATTTTTTCACTGGAATCATATCCTGGTGCCAACTTATGGAAGCTTCTGCTTCACAAGCATCAGTTCATTGTTTTTCAGCTGGTTATTGCCTACACTATAAACAGATTTCTGAAGACGTCAGTCTCATTGCCCTGTCCACCTTAGGCTCCACCTCCAAAATCAGTGGCAGAATCTTTGGGTGATGGTTGAGATATTTTGCACATGCAGGTTACATTTGTCAGCCACAAATATGGAACTTTGCCTGCACTCCTACGAGAAAAAAAAAAAAA
>VXAC01007472.1:363113-379014 GCA_013399225.1 Rhipidura dahli | reverse complement strand
AAAAAAAAAAAAAGAAAAATCTGCCTTACTAAATAAAAGAAAAAGAAGGAATAATACAGATATTTAGAACTCAACAAATAGAACATGGAAAATCAAGCAGTCTATCTGCAATGTGATATTTATCTGAAGAATGAATGAAATTGTCAAAATGCAGGGAGATTCTGCAGCGGTTACAATAAAGAGAATTGCATGTTTGCATCCCTTTGGAGAAGTGGGTTTGAAAAGAATTCAAGTATGCAAGAACAACATAGGTTGTGTTCAACAGGCAGGCCCGAACCCAGAATTTGGTGTTGTAATTCAAGATGGGGCTCCTGGATTACATGACGCATAGCAACTACCAACTAGATGTGATGAGAAATATTTTTCTCTGTTTTAAATCAAGAAACTGTAACAAGGTTTCTACAGGAATATCATTATCACCATTATTATTGTTGCAAAAAGAAGATCTTGAAACCAAGCACTCAAAAGTCAGTAAATTTCATAAACAGATTTTTTTCTGCAAGATTTATACAACCATATTGTGCATGTATTTTTGATTCACAATTTCATTGTGAAACATATATTTTAATGGATTATATCTGTCATTAGTGCACACCATAAATACAATAGTAATCGTCAGATTCATAGCTAGCACTCATGCAGAGCTGTACATAATCACAATTCTCTACAAACATACTTGCCTCATGCTCAGAGTTCAAGCGGTAATTCTTGAATAAAGAACAGAGAGATCAGACTTGTGTAACACTCAGAACCATCTGTGCTTCTGGGGCTCCAGAGTGCAGACAAATGCCTGACTAGCTACTCCAAAGTACTTCTTGTCTGGACTATTTTCCTATGCTGGTATATTTATGCTTTCATAAAAATCAGCAAGAATAGCTGAAGCCTAATGTGTGCACCAGTCCCTAAAAATGCAGAGGCTTACTGCCCATTTCTCAGTAAACAGTCTGTAAAGATACAACATTAATTTTATTTCTAGCATAGATATAATCTACTTAGATTCAAGCTATTCTCTTTCATGCTGTCCTTTTAATATGTTTGGATATACACCCTTCCCCTGCTTCAGAAAACTTCTGAAAACCCACCTTTCTGTGAGGCATGCCAGGTGCTGGACTACTCCCACTCTGTGGGTGTTCTTCCTTAAATTATTTTGTTTGTAATGAGTTGTGCCTTCAGGGCCTTATCTCGAATTCCTTGCACACCCAACATTCACTGAAGTTGATGGAGGTACAAAAGGCAGGCCTATAGATTGTGCTGGGATCTAGTGAGCTTTCTCCTTATTATGCCTCCTGTGTGGGCTCTGCTGTCTTTTCCAAGTGAGGTGCAGCTCCTCTTGAGTTCAGCACCCTCTTTTCTCTCACTCCCTCCACCCCCCTCCCCACCTTTTTTTTTTGGGAAGCTTCTGTCTAAATAAGATGTTGTATGTGTTACTATCATGGACATGCCTGCTTCCTGAACACAGTAGGTACTAATGTTTGTGTCTCCAACCACCTATGCACTACTATCCAAGATGCTGAAAAACTCTCATTCCATCCACTTACCACCCTCTGAAAAAAATCACTGCTTCAATGTTTGTGGTACATGTAATATATTATAGTCTTTCATATCTATCCTTATTAAAAACAGACTTAGCAAAGTTAATTAGGGGTAATTTGCATTCAAGCTATTCATTATTTACTTAGCTTTGAACTGCAAAGTTTAGGAATGCCATTTGTTCATTAAAATTCCCAATCTTTGCCCACTTTCCCTTTGATAGCATGGTGGTTAAAGAAATTTGTGCATAGCTGCTGACTAACCATTCTCTGCACACTTCAGAGATGGCTGGAGGCCATTATTTCAGCATTAGAAAATAGTTAATATTGAATGCCATGAAGTTAAATTTGTGTTCATTTACTTATTATGTTGGAAATCAGATGTTCATTCTGTGCAAATTTCCCAGCACTACCCTCAGCCAAGCTTTGCAAACTCTGAAAAAAAAAAAAAAGAATAAACAATAATGAGAAGGTGAGGAGGTTTGAAAGCGGGTAAAAAAAGGAATTAAACAGATCTGTGAAAGTCGTTGCTTTCCCCCTCCTCCCACAAATCTTCCTTAATTCTCACAGTTATCACCCTTGTTAGTCGCTTTTAATAGTGTAAGGGAAAAGTATCTCCTTTTTATTGTTAACCACTAATCTGGACAATTACACATCTGTAATTCCTCAGAAGCTCTTGCTGTGTACTGCTAACAGATACTGTAAGCTGAAAAAAGACACAATGACATTTGTCCTGAAAACAAGAAAGAAGGCTCCGTTTCTTAGTCACTCAGTGGGGATTGTTTGTCAAGTACCTCTTTAGTAACTTGGCTATGCCTGTCTAAAATGCAGGAATGATCCTTCCACAGCAAGAACCATATAGACTAGAAAAGTAACCTCTGCAGAGGGCTGCAAGGCTGGCCAGATACTGCTGTGCTGTGTGGGCTGGGACAAATAATCTAGAACAAGTTTGGACAGTTAGTGCTTACTCAGGGATTGCTGTTTGACAATGCCTCTGTTTGATTTTCTTCTTCCAATGCAACCTGAAAGTGATTAGATCTTCTAACACTCCCTCCCCCTTCCCTCCACCTCTTGAACTACTGAGCAAATAAGGAAAGAAAATTAAAGAATAAAAAATGTAAGCAGTGATAGGGTGAGATCAATAAACGGTGGATTGCTAGCACTGAGTAAGCTTGACTAATCTTCTGCATATTGCATGTTGAGTTAACTTGCAAGAGAAATATGTTCCCTCTTATTGTCCTGTGTCTCATTGTGGGAAAGGAAGCAGGGACTGCAAATTAAAATACCCTTGATTTAGGTTCTGTAGGGAGTGCCCTAGAGTTCTTCCTATATTGCCACATGCTAGAAATTGAACTGTCTACATCCTTACAATGTAATGAAAATATTTGATTATTGTTTTCAGCTTGTGACTTCTTTTGTGCTATTCCCCTCCCCCCCTCAAAAAATGTTCACTTAAGATGCTCTTCTGAGTAGCATCAGCACAGGACTCGGCTGTTTCAGACTCACTGCTGCAGGGCAGAAGGTGAAAGGCTCCTGAATAGTAACCCAAATAATACTACACAACATGCTGGCTTAAGACTTCTGGGGAATTCCTGAGCTGAAATACACTGCACTGAAGATTATTCACTGGGTACGTATGGGGCTAAGAGGAGCTCCGACAGAGGTAGGCAACTAATGAAAAAGAACTATGTTTATCAACATATTTGCATTACATGAGTTTTACACAAATAATGAGAAGTCTCTGAGTCACCAGTCCAGGGAACATACTACTCTTAGGATGGCTTCTTTTCTTCCACCATTAAAAATTTTACTTGGACTAATGCTGGTGATCGTCAGTTTCCCCAAATCATGGATCAAGAGAGTAAGGTTGGAGGTCTCTTCAGTCCCAGGGAAACCTGTAAGAGAAGTTAGAGCAAGAATTAAAAGAAAAATGCTTGCTTATTAATTTTATGGGCAGGCAGTAAATTTATGTAGAATGTTACTACCAGAGTGACAATGGATCTAAGTTTGTGATGCACCAGGTGAATCAAATAAAGTTTAAGCAACAGAAGAAAACTCACAGGAACAGACTATTTAGTATTCATGTGGAGTTGTAGTTCTCATTCTAGCGTATACAGAGCTAGAAATGTCTTTTTCTTCTGAGATACAGGTACGACAGTGAAGGAAGTGAGAAATACCACAGACTTCAGTGTAATTACTCAGATGGGAACCCATGTTTACAATCCCACTTGGAAGGGTCAAATTAGTAAATTGGATTTTCCCATCTACAGCTGAAGGAATTATAGACCACACAGTATATATGTGGTGCTGATAGTCAGTTATGAAATAGGCTGTACCTTTTCCTGCTTTCTGAAAGGAGAAACTTATGCTTGAAGAAAGAAAACTCATTCAGACTCTGCATATAAGGCCATTTTCAGCAAATGGTGTCTACTTACACTTTATTTCTAAGCTCTCTCATGTCAAAAATCACCAGTTTGTCACAAAGGGGAACTGTAAAGGGCAGCTGAAGAAATTAAAAAATCTGTGTGCTGGATTTACTTATGTTTGCATAAGAATAGGCTACTTTTTAATCTCTTGAGCTTCCAGAGGAAATACTCATGAGGGTCAAAAGAGAGTAATTTAATTACCTCAGAGATTCACAAGAAATTAGGCTTCAGTGATGCCTAGGATTGGTTAAATTAATAGGGAATATGCTTCAGTCAGAATATTTGACAGCTATGCAGTGAATTTCTAGTGGCAGTGCATTTCTGATAGCTTTAGGAGGGCCAAGATTTAGCTCCTGTTAGCTGTAAACCCAAGACGATTATTGAATGTGTTGATTCAGGCTATTGTTACTGTCCTAGAAGAGGACAGCATACTGAGGCCAATCCCATCTGCCAGTGTATATGGAGCTACAACTCCAAACCAGTCAAATGGAAACAATATAAAATACTGAATATAGTAACATTTGATTGAGGGTTGGGATTTTTTTTCTTTAAGTTTTTGGAGGGTTTTGGTGTTTCGTTTGATTTTAAGATTTTCTTTGGTTTTTTGTGGTGTTATGAGTTTTTATTATTATTATTATTTTAAAAATTGCTTAAAACCGATTTTTAATGTCCTGGGAAATATAACATTCAAAAGGAAGACTATGGTAATAGATTAAAAGAAAAGGCCATGTAAAATCTTGAGAAATACACATATTTCTGATCTCTGAGTCCAGAACATACCCAGTGCTATGAAACAAGTTTTCTACAGATTTACTCCATAGATATAATATAATGTGACCGAAAGTGTAACTATTTGTTTTATCATAAGCCTAAAACCAGGTCACTTTGCTTTGACACCTAGTTTTGGCTGCAACTGCACATACACGTTCCCACACACATGCATTCCCATTCTCTTCAACAGCCTTTCAGCCGTGCCAGAGAGCAGTACGGTCTCTCTTGGATAAGCTGTGTTATATTAAAATTAAACATCACCAAGCTTTGTGCTCATCCTCCCCTTGTGAATGTTCTGCTGTGGGTGTGCAGGGGGTTAATATCACAAATGTTCCACAGGAGGTTAGTGGGATTCAGTTTCAGCTAACATTTATTTTGCCAGCTCCTGTTCACTTTCATCTCTGCTTATGAACACTATTATCTTGTTTGTAATAATATATATAGATCACTGCAGCTGTGCTCTGCAAAATTCATCCATTTTTTGAACTTTGCAAAAAAAAAAAGGAAAAAAGAAAGAAAAAAAATTCTTCAACTGTCTTAGCACTGACCTGTCTTCCTAGGCTGGTGTCTCATACAAATTGTAAGCAAAACTTTCATTAAGAGTGGACTATGATGTTTGTGACGTGATCTCACAGCCAATGCAGTTTTTGTCTTTTCACTCAAGAATAATTGTCAGCTGGATTTTTTAGGGTTTATTTTAAGGAGTAGGTTATTTCAGCTTCTCTGCTTTTTGTCCGGTCCTATTGTTAATTTCCTGTTGCAGGCATTACTGTTGACACAGGTATGACGTGCAGCAGGTCATCACTCTGTGCCTGAGCTGTTCTGTCACTTGCTTGGTAGATTGCCAGCCATAATATTGGTATCTATACTCTTACATAGCACTTTTCCTATCTTGCAAGCATACAGCTTCCTGTCCTGGAATCAGTGGTGTTAATAACTGACAAACACTGGAAAGGCTATCAGATCATTTGACAGGTTCTTTCACAAACCTACAGGAGCATGCTAAGTGGCGTGCTTTTCCATAGACATGATGTAAACTCAGTAATATTAGTACTTTAAAATCCAAATAGCCTAAAGAAGGAAGTGGGTCTTTTTAAACCACCTGTACAGTACAGATACATTGAAAAGTAAATGGAAGACTGTAAAGATGCAGGACCAGACTTGAATTTACACCAAAATTTTAAGCAGAAAAGACTCTTGTCATATGTTTTCTATGGTCTGATCCTATGGCTTCTCCCTAGAAAGGCATACAAGCAAACTCTTAGCTGTAAGTTCTTAATGTTTACCTATCTCCCTATTACTACAGTCCAGCTTACAATGGAACTATTATGCCAGAAATTGAATGGTGTGATACAATAATTGACTTCCTTACCAGTTTCACAGTCTTCCTTCTCTTCAAGAAACAGAAGTCATTGAATGACTAGGTCATAACTCTATTCTGCTTTTCTCATTTTGAGACAGAAAAGACAGACTAACTTTCAAAGCACCTACCCTGGGCTTTCAAAAGGCAAAGCATAAAAAGAAGAATAGAAAAGGAAACAAAAAGGAAATGAAATGGAGATTTAAGTGGTTAGGCCTTGTGCTCAGCAGTCCTCAAGATCAAACTCACTCCTCTCCATGCAGCAGCTGGTATCAATGATCTTGCGTTGTTCAAACAAGTTCCAGCATTTAGGGAGCTGGGATGCTGCCTTCTACTGTGCTTCTGTAGAGGCCGCCTGTCTGGTTGCAACTGAAGTGTGCCTTCGAGAAGCAACTTTGCATTACTTTGACAAAGCCTGATATCACCTATCCTTGAGGTTTAAAAAAAGGTAGTAAAGGGAAAGAGATAGTAACTCTCTTAGGCCTCTGCTGCTATCACTCTCCCGTTATATTTCATTTAGAGCACAACGTGAACAAAGGAGTGTTAGACATGCACACTGTAATGAAAATCCATGACTTGACCATGCATTCATAATTATTTTATAAATAAATGGCTTCTGGAGAGCCACATCTGTCTCTTCCTACAGAGTGTATGTCTTTCATTAATGTATTACAGGCTGAATGAAGCCAGCCTGAGTGCTTTGCTTGCATCTTCCTCTTCCTCTCCATCATTGTTCATGGATAGGTTTTTGTGGTTCAGAGAGAGCTGCATGCCCCACACGTCTCTGCAGGACTGATGGCTCGTCAATAACATTAGCCAGCATTATGGCCTGCATTGGTGTAGAACAGAATCAATATGGCCAAGTAAAAAGTCTAATCAGTTGACATGACCATCTTCAGCAGAGCTTGTGTTACAAGAAATGAGTTTTCTTAAGGAATCAGCATCAGAACTGGTTATTCACCCCACACCAAAAACACTTGACAAAGATTTATTATTTCTTGTTTTGTTAGCACTGCCACTTAAGGTAATAGTGAAATAATAATTCAGATGAATATTCAAAAGAATAATGAAGACTGGACTCTGCAAACACTGCCCACATTTTCCTGAGAAGCTGAAAAGAGTCTCTATAGGATATTTTGCAATGTGGAAGGGAAGTTGTCACTAGGAAGTAAGATTAGTTTAGGGACTCAGATAGAGGGATTCATGCCCTTTGTCTGACTGGGCTGCATTTGGTTTTCTCACCCCCCCCTTTTTTTTTTTACTGAAGGTACAGATTCAGCTCTCACTTTTACTTGTACAAATTGAAGTCACTTAAGTGAAAATAGGATTTTTCCAGGTTTCTATCAGCGTAACTGAAAGCAGACTTTGGCAGTCATGCCTATGGCAATGTACATATCTTAAAACAAGTTTCTCACTGATGCATAGCTTCATTTATGTGGTAATTATGGAGCTGTTTTACAATCAACTCCCTTTCTCTTCCTGCTCACCCCTCTGCATGCAGATTCACCCATAACACGAGACCAACAGGGGTGCAGCTATCAGATATTTCACTTTTATGAACTCTGCTGATCATCTGTTCTCATTTGTCCAGTCATCTGAGGGAAACCCTGCTCAATCATGTGAAGGTAAAGCATTAGTGAAATCATTAGTGCAGCATGGGCAGGTTAATAGGCCCATGCCTCAGCCATTTTTTTGCAGGCAACCTCCCGCCTACATCAGAGATATTTCGGCAGTGTTATTTCCTAACAGGTAAAAGAAAGTAATTGCATTTTGGAGGCAAATAGCTTGTTTGTGAATGGGAAAATGGACATGTTAACTACTCCCATCCCACTTTGTTAGAATGAAATGGCTAGGAAATGCTCATTTAAAAAAAAAAAAACCACCAAACTTGAAACAGGTTAAGTGCCTGTTCAAATTAAATAACATGATCAACAGAAGTTAAAGGACCAATCCCATAGAGGCCTTTGCAGACTGGACATGAGGACAGAAACAGAAAATTTGATTAAGACTTTTCTACCACTGCCAGGAAAGCGTTGATGCTTACCAACCAGTCTGTGGTACTTACACACTTATGCTAGTTTGGTGTGACAAATCTGATTCTCTCCCAGGCAGTGGTACACCTTCACTCTCAGGGCTACTAGTGCACTCAATACTGTCACTGACAGTGACCAGTCACCCTGCCAAATTTCATCTTGTTTTGTCCCTCTAAGGCACATACAGAGACATACATACTCTCTACCAATTTCATCACAAAGGGAACATTGTTCTGGATTTTTAATATTAGAATAGTAACAGTGGGTTTCAGTCTGAATAGTAACTATGGGTTTCAGTCAAAATGGAGGCCTACAGCAATGAGCACAGAAAAGTTCTTCATCCCCAAGAGTCAGTGTCAAGTGCACACCAATATTGAACTAGTTTCTCAGTTGTAGAATTCACCTCCAAGTTTCCAGTACTGTTGATTGTCAAAAATAAGACCCAACAAAAAAGGCTACATGGGAAAAATTAGCCCAGGACCTGTGTGTTTTGTGATTGTCTTATTTGTTGCTGCATGAAAAAAACTAAGGGGCTTTTTAATCAATTTAGATTCTGAACATAAAGTTGGTTAGGCTTTCCTCTCTCTCTCATATATTTTTTTTTTTTTTTTGGTGGGAATCCTGCTGCAGAATATTTATAAGGAAAAATTAATTTAAGGGGTATATTAAGGTAAAAAAAAAAAAAAGAACAGCAAATTTTTCTAAGATTCCACCATTTATAGTGATTCAAGGCAATATTCTACTCTCAGAGCCCCAGGATCCTGGTATATAACATCCCTATTTGTGCTAATGGAAACTTTACCTCTTTGAATTCATGAGGACTGAAAAGTTTCACCAGGCACACAGGCTCTGTATAAATAAGCAGCACACAGCAAACATACTCTTTTAAAAGGATTATCACTTTGACAGCTATTCAGTTGGGGTGGCTTTTTCTGTCCCTTGGAATTCCCAGCTTGCCCTCTTAACTACACAGAAGGTAAATCTGTATAATACTTCACAGCTGCCTTTACTGGGACCTGACACTGAGCTTACTGGATGTGCTTTCCTGGTACAAAGCACCTCGTCAAGTTTCCTGCTCTGGATGCAGTGAACACAGCTGATGAGCTGTCTTATTAAAAGTTATGAGGAAAGGATGTTCACTCCATTACTTTCTGAACTACTGGATACACACAGTGAAGCTGCTGAGCCAGTCAGTCCCTCAGAGTTATTCCTTCACATAGAGGCTGCATTCTAACATTTAATATCACATTGCTCCTGTGGTGGTCACCATCAGATTTTAATTTTTGGTTTTGTCTTATTTTGTTTGTGCTGGCATTTTTTGTTCTGATAGCCTTACCATGATATTCCCTCGTCAGAGCAGACCAAACTGTTGACCTGTTGGCACAAAACACACTGACAAACCTCCCAAGAGTTTTAAGCTGGGACTCTGCCATCCCTCTGTCTGTAGGGATGGGATCAGGGCCAGGATCCAGACCTCCCTGCACCCTGCCTACTTCAAAAGAAAAAGGCAGAGCAATGCCATGCTTGTTGGGGAGCCAATCCTTGAGAGCCAGAGGGAGGATAACATACAAGAGGCTGCACACACGAGGGTTAATGAGATACTGGTGGTCAAGGGCAGGTGGATATACTGCAAGGAAAGCTGAGGTGTCAGGCTACTGCATTCCTGCCCAGGTTCCTCTTGTGGGTGAACTTGGGAGAGGGGGGACAGGGACAGAGCTACAGCAAAGAGCAGCTAAGAGAGAGATGTCTGGGCCGTAAGCAGAGCTGAGAGAGGGCTAAGCTGCTGCAGCAAAGCTGGGTTGAAAAAAAAAAATCAACCTTCATTTTGAAGAAGATGATACAACAGGTGCTGCACTCATGGTTCAATAGGCCAGCTTCAGTAATGCCATATACAGAGCATACACCCACTACCTTCCTGTCAGTAAAAGAATGAGCTATTTTCTCAAGTAGTTTAGGTAAAAGCTGCAAACAATTTTTTTTCCTCCACCACCTGCTTTGGAAAACTGCTGGCACTTGGACTGGAAGAACACAATTAAAAGATGCAGTAAAAATTGACTAGTCTTGGTATGGGGAGCTGAAAATACATTACAATTCCAATAGAACTATAAATGAAAAACCCCTAAATTAAATAAATCTTACACAATTATAGATTAAAATATGTTTGGCTTTTATGATTTAGCATATACAGGTCTGGATTCTTGAAATCTTTGCTGAGACTATGTGGCTTGCATAGGGATGCAACAGTAAACAAATTACGCTGCTGTAATGCCATGTAGGGGTGACAAGGGAAGGTGGACCAGCATTTTGTTGGTTTTCTGGTTGTTGGTTAAAACTCCTTCATGAGCCCTGCTCTCCGTGCAAAACTGTGGCCATATAGATTCAGTAACAGCTAGCAGTGTCAATAATGGACTCGATAATGAGTAGAAAAGAAACCCAACCCAATAACAACGAAACCTCTGGGGGAGCATTAGAAGCAATTGCTGTCAGCCAGTGTTGGGAAACTGCCAGTCTTCCCTGATGGCAGCCTGTCAACCACAGGCTGCAGAAGGATGCTGGGCTTGGTGAGCTTTGAATTGGGAAACCTTGAAAGGGTCAGGCTTGGTGGACGGCAATGTGCTACTCCACCAGAGCTCAGAAGAGCTGGATTTGGTGACTCAGATCTACTCAGGAAGCTGTGGGGCTTGGAGAGAGGTGGTGGTAGAAGAGGCAGGTGTCCTTCCTTTGCCCCCTGTTTGCCCCAGTTCATGGCAGTGGGACATCAGTGTGAGTGCAGAGTGCTGTCCTCTGCTTTTTGGTAGGCAGGGCTCAAATAATTTTCAATAGCTACTGCTTCATCTGCCAGGCCATGATAGCCTAAGGAGCTATTAATTCCTTCTTGAGAAAGGTGGACCACCTGAATGACTGTGATGTGACCAGCCCTAGATGTCCACTGTGCTGAATTGACGGTGCCCAGAGCTCCCTGGGCTTTCCATATCTGTAGATGGCTACCTAAGCCCTCACTACAACTGAGCAAATAGCCTCCCCACACCACTCCTCAGAAGAGGAGGATTGAGCCTTAACACAGAAACAAAAACTAAATGCAGCCCAGGAAAATAATTTTTCTTTACAAAGTCATTCAGGACATAGTTTCCATCAGGCAAATGGCTCTGTGAGAATTCTGAAAAACAGAAAAGTCTGTTTCTCCCAAGGTGTAAGGACTGTATTGGAGAGTAGCATAAAGGAAGATTGTTCCCCTCCCTGCAGCTATTCCCAGGGTCAATACCTCTCTTTCTTTTCCTGTCCCTTACTACTCACACCTACCATCTTGGACTTTCTAGCTTTTGAATAAATTTGGTTGAAACAGGTGTGTGCATTCATATTACTGGGGAGGAGAAGTGCATACAGGTAGACCCAGATCCATGCAGTCGGGTGGTGTAACATTCATTTCCTTATGAAATTAGGTTAGAAATAAAATAGCAGTCTATTTTTTCAGGCCTTCCTGTTCTCAGTTTCTCCTACTTACTTTGAAAGTTATGGTAGCTTAAAATAACCTCTATGCTGTATCTAGAAATTTTCATGTTATGCTTTTGTTGGATAATTTTTCTAAAAGGTCTCCTGATTTAAAATTTAGCATGTGAATATGATCTTTTTTTTCTCCTCCAACAACTGTTTTCTGGAAGGTCTGAAGCTGATTATATTGGGATTGTGATTACTTAGTGGCTTGACTAAAGCTGTTTCACAAGTCAGCACTGATGTGTTACTTTGAATTAAGATGAGAAGTTTCCTCATTTTATGTTTCACAAAAAAAAAGCCATTCTAAAATACAAGAGTTCAATGTGTACAAAAATTCCTCCTGAGAACTTGCCTTAACATGATATATGACTGTATTTTGCAAGCTCTTTAGTCATGCATTATTTTTGTTTTATTAGACATAGTTGACCCTTTGATCTTGGTGAATTAACACTTTTACTGATCCAGAGGCTGTGAGTCTAACTCTTGTGCTTGTTGACACTGTTTTTTTTAACCTGGCATTTTTAATCATGCAAATTCTTGCTATAGCTTATTCATTTAAAATATGTTCATAGAATTGATTTCCTGGCATCCTCTTTGTGACTTAACAGCTTCCTCTGTCTTTTCTCTATGGCTTAGCTCTTGGAGCTTGTGAGAGGGTAACACAAGGTTCACATGCATTTTGGCAATTTACCTCCTTTTAGAAATGTCTACTTTGGAGTCTTGGACATCGAGAGAAGAAAAAAAAAAAAAGAAGAAAAATAATTATTGTAAAGCTTTTTCTGGGCTGTGACCAGCTAAAGGAAAACACCAAGTTTTCAGGATAGAATTAAGTGGATTTGTAGAGAAACTTGAAACACTTCTTGGCCTGAATTCCTGTAAGCCAGTATGAAATGCATATATACCATAATGAAATTCTCCAGTTGCAGTTTGCATGTAATTCATGTAGCATTTATCACTGGAATCAGTGGACATTGACTGCTGTAGCACGTCAAGGGTTTGACCATTGTTATTCTGATCTTAATTACAAGACCAGGGCTAGGATATAGTTTCCTACCAGCCCCCAGGCATGTCAAACTGATTAGAGCCTTTCTTCACCAAGCTGGGTTGAACACACCCAGGTCAAAATGGAGCTCAGTGAGTGTAAAGTTATGTGAATGGACGCCACAGGCCATGGGAACAGGATGGAAAATTTTACACAGCAATATTTTACATCTTGTGAAATAACAGGGCAGCTAGAAAATAACTTTTTAAAATCCAAATTTCAAACTTTGTCTTTTCTCAAGTCAGAGAAGATATATAAAACAACCTGTATTATCAAATATCTAATTTGATACCTCCCAACACCTTTCCCAAATCACTGGCAAAGGTATGTTGTTAATGTTATTCATCCCCAATTAGAGAATATCTATCTGAAGTATATTCCACTGCAAGACAGCTCCAGTGAAACTGTTAGGTCAGGACTTCTAAACGAGTACAATCTTTGTAGAAGTCCTTTGCCTTAGATATCTTAATTCTAAAATTTCACAAAACTATGGTGCAGTAATATTCTGCAATAATTTTGCAACAGAGGATTAAAATATATTGGACAAATTAAATCAAATGCTATAACCAAGAAAATTTTCAGTGATCTTAAAATGTATTATTCAAAAGGATAAAGATAGAAAGGAGAGCGAGCTGCATAAAAATACCACCTTGGAAAGAAAGAAAACAGAGCTCATATAGCAAGGATACTTTTACTGACCCAAGAAAGGGCTGATAAGGAACAGAAATTACCGTCAGATATGGTAAAAGTGTAGATATTTCTTTTAGACGTGAGAAAATGAGTTGGCAAGATGAACGCATTTAGTGTGTACTGTGGTACAGATGGGAATACCAAAGAGCCTTGAACTTATCCTCATAACAGCCTGGTTACTTAGTTAAACACCACTGGGTATAGATGAAATAACATGGAAAGGAAGTCCAACCCCTGCTTTTGGAGATAACTGTATTTTAAATCTTCTCGTAAACTGATTCTCTATCATCTAGCTAGTTCTCATTTTGGCCTCTTTTGCTGATATTGGAGCACTGATCCAGAATGTCTGTGCTCCAGCACTTAAATTTGTTTCCACTTTCCAGCATAAAATTATATATAACTACTTGTTCTTGTGAGCATACATAGTTTTTCTTTTTCTCAAGTATTTACACCCTTCTCCATTGTCATGTGTTTTTACAGCACAATCATCCATCTCTTTCAGCTCTCATTTATTTGGCTATGGAAAATAAATTCTCTTAAGTTGCTATTATAAAATTGCTATTATAAAACTTATTATATTAAAAATGCCTATTTTATTCTCTTTAAACACACACAGACTGTCTTTGAATTTCTCTTTCTTCTCCATGGGCAGCTGAACTATATGCAGTGCTCTAAATGGGTTTGGGGAAGTCACTCTGGTGCTGTCCAGACTCTCATGAAAATGACTCATCTCATAAATTCTGGAATACATTTGATCAAGAAAGCCTCTGTATTTCATCAGAAATAATCTTGATGTTTTTGCTTGGTCTCACTTTATTTATCCAGTGAAAGTGGATTTTGCTATTTGCTTTTATTTTGCAAAACTTGAGTCAGTTTGAGTTCTGGCAAGTTCCTAAACGTGCTTTTTGGGCTTGCCGGTTTTGTTCTTCTTTGCATATTCCTTTTAGGCTTTTTTTCTTATTACTAGCATTCCTTCTGATACGTACTGGTAGGTGATATTTACTCTAGCTACTGCTACAGTATTTAGGAATGGAGCTAAAAATGGGCATCTGGATCCTATATCAGTAGCACACTGTTCTCAAGAACCTGCCTTGAGAAAGCAATCCCAAGCAGTGCAGGAAATTCAAAAGGGGCATTTGATGAGTTGCATGTGGCATAAACAGTCAGAGTGCTTGAACCTCTTGGGAAGCCAGCATTCAGGACTAGTTCTCCACTGGGATTCATTACCAGTTCAATGGCATTACATTCACAGTGTATTTTGCTGAACTCTCTGTTGGTTGTTGTGGGAGGATTGGCAGAGAATTGCTGAGAGAATGGAAATCTAGCTGAAGCACTAGAGCAACATAGAGGCTATAATAGGATTTTCTTTATTATTTCTTTTTTTTTTTTTTCTTATGACTGGAAGTTGCCACCTGAAAGCAGGGCTGCTCTGTGTACTGGGATCTTATGAAGACCACAGCATACATGCAGCACCTAGCCACCTTGGCTGTGCCACGACAGACAGGACTGTAAGCAGCAATGTTTATTTGGTCTGACTGTCATTTTGTGTTCTTTACAGAGAGGTTTCAGCTAAAGGTCACGGGAGAGCCACTGTATATTTTTTCTTCAAATAAAATCAATTGAAGGACCTAGAACACAATAAGTTATGTTCAGGACTGCACTTCCATGTATTCCCATTGGAGACCTATCAATGTGAACTAGCACTGTTGGGAAATATCTCCAGCTACCCCAGTTAATCAATATCTGTTCATTATACTGTCTCTGATGAATATGGGTAAGGATTGGATAAGCATGAGTCAGGTGACTTAAAAATAACTGCACCTCACATAAGATCAATAGAAGGAGGTATTTTTTTTTTTTCCGGTATCACTTCAGGCAAACTAATGTATGTTTTATCCTCCTCTCTTCTTACCATCTCTTGCTCATTGTTGGTATATCAACATCAGTGCAGGAGTGGCTTTATTAAATTAGTGGCCCTTAATCTACTGTCATACTGTCAACTTGCAGGGTGTGAACAAGCAGACAGCAGGTTTCAAATGGCCCAGTGTGCCTCAAAGGGCTCTTACCCAAGGAGTTAGCTCAGAGCTGTGCCAAAAAAAGTCTTTCTGGGTACCTGCTAATATCTCTCCTCTGAGTATGAAAATCCGATGCTAGAAAAAGAATTGGTTTAAGGGAATTCATGCCAATTATAGATGTGTTATGACAGATTAAAATATTATAATTGTACTTGGCTTCCATGCAGAACCACATTAATGCATCTGTGACATTGAATAACACAGGAGGATAACCACATGCCTCAACAAAGGTTGACTTTCCCCCAAAGTTGCTTAACTTTTTTTCTCACTTCCTGACTCTTTTTCCTGACTTCTGAAATAAGGAGATGCATGTTCTTGCAGGATTTTGGGGAAAAAAAGAAAGGAAAAGTAAGGAAAAAGAGAAATGGGGTGAAAAGACAAAAATACAGAAGAGAGAGAAAATGTAAGTGGAGAAGGAGAAGGAGAAGCAATGAAACATGAAGTGCAGGGAAAAAAGGAAGGGAAGGTGAGGGAATGTGCAGG
>VXAC01007472.1:351354-363001 GCA_013399225.1 Rhipidura dahli | reverse complement strand
GGGAAGGGAAGGGAAGGGAAGGGAAGGGAAGGGAAGGGAAGGGAAGGGAAAAGGGTGGCATGTAATTTAATGACATGAAGCTGACAACTGCAAGTCAGTGATGGATTAAAGTCATTCAGCTCATTATTGAGGTATGTCAGGCTGATTAAAAACAGGCAAGTGAAATAAACACTCTCAAGACTTTATTTAGTGAACCTGTGGCAGACATCTTGTATCCTCATATCTCATGACTCTCCAATCATAAACTGAATTTAACCTGTGAAGAAGCTGGATCAGAAGGTGAAATCCTGTTTTTAGAGCTAGATGTTTTGCAGAAAAATGGCTCTTGGCTGTGCTGGGAGGGCTGAAAAAGAAAAGACCTTAGGAAAATCCTAAATCCATCAGAGACAATGTATTACGGACCAATTACTTTCCTCAGACTTGAAGTTCACAGTGCTTAGCAAATTCTGGTTATTTGACCTTCACATCCCCTTCTTTACCTGCCCCCACATTCAGCTGGTGAGTCCAGCTGCCTCCATTTTGCTGATCAGGAAATGTGAGACAACCAAAGAAGTCGTATCTACTCTTGTCCAACCCTGAGCAGGCTGCTTCTGGTCCAGCTCATACTCTAGTGAGGGGCTCATCTGCAAGCAGATATCCATTCCCATTGAGTCAAACAGGACTGTACACGCTTCAGCACATACCCCCATGCTTTGAGGCATCACCACCCCCGTGCTCAGCATTTTGTGGCACTTAACAAGCTGAGTTTTATTTTGCTCTTCTCTTGTAGAATGAATGAATATGAATCATGTTGGAACACATTGTCTTGGACATGCTTGTAATATGACCTTTTTGTCTCTATGAGCACAGAGCAACAGACAAAACTATCCTATTATGATACTACTTTGTTTTCTTTATTGATAAGAAGTGCAGTATGTAGAAAATTACTAGCACCATAAGAGCTAAACCAAAAGCATTTACCCCAGAAGGATCTTGCTCACATTTTCCCAGCTGACACAGATGTCCCTCAGAAGCAAAACAAGATTTCTCAACAAAAGGAAGTATTCTGCCCTGCAAATGGATTTTCAAAACTTTTGCCCACACTACACCCTCTTCTAGTCAGCATGGAGTACAAACCCAGTCCCAAGGACTCAAAGATGAATCCTTTGGTGATAAATTTTTATAGTAAAATCCTAGATTTACAGATAAGGTTTGGTGGGGAGATACATTTGGCCATGTCAAAGAATGAGAAAATTCTTACCCAAACACTGAGATTAGTGAGCTTTGTACCTCTGCTTTGAAAAGCAAGAAGAGGACTGGACTAGGACACCAAGTTAGAGTTGGGAAAGACCTTTCACTTCCATTTCTTCATCTGTCAGATGTACTTAAGTGTGAGAAATGTCCATCTTAAGGGTTTTTTGCAGACAGTTGTGTGACTAAATTAGTGGGGCTGTAGATTTCTGGATGCCACACTAAGTATGACATTTCTAAGGAAATATGTGCAAGCAAGGGGGCAATAACAATTATCTCCCTTGCAAAAGGATTTAACCTATTCAGTTTCTGGGAAGTATGCAAAACTCTTAAATGTAGTTTGCAGCTTTCAAACTACAAGAGGCCATGAGCAAACTTTGCAGGTGAATGTCTTTCCATGACCATATGTCTTTCCATGGAAATGTGTATTGCTTGAATCAGTAAAAAAATGAAATTAAAGACAAAGAGACAAAAAGATCAGTGACTGATAAATCTTTAATATAAAAATTGTACAAGAATTTTGATACAAATTACAAGAGGTATTTGGACAAAGTATGAGTAAAACTCCATTTATATCCCCAAAACCTTATGCATTTTATGCAAAAGACATGTTGTAGGACAGTTACAGTACAGAAAATACAAGAAAAGAAATGTCAAATTAAATCAGGACTTTAAATTCCCTCAGATTACTACTGGAAAAAAACTTGTTTAGACTACATACAATATTTATGAAGCTACTAATGTCACGGTTATTAGATCAACATGATGCAAATTTCGTATCCCCTTGTACAGCTATATTCCATAGTGCATGCTTTGGTTCTGCAGGCAGGACAGCAGAGCATTCATGTTTTGCTCACATTGAGATCAAACAGTGAAAATGAAAAGCCTCCTCTACTCCAAACAGAGAAAGACCTTTGTAAAAATGTCCATCAGGCCTTGACTCCACTCTTTCCTGTGCCTGGCTGGGGTAGCCCAGGAACACGTCTTGACAAAGTCCACTGGAAAAAGCCAGCTTTGCTAGCCATCAGCAAGCTCTCCACTCTCTACACAGCAGCCCCCTTGCTGCTGTTGGTGCATCGCTGGTTGGCACAAGGGGTTGCAGGCAGGCTGTGAGAGCCCTCCCATGCCTACTGAGAAAGGGGTTTCCAGGCTTCTGCCTCTGTGACTGAACACAGTGCCAGACCCCTAAGAACTTCCAAATACATTAAGCTTTGAATCCAGTTTACATCTTCACATGAACCGCCCACTCGGGTTCCCATCTTTCCAGTTCAGAAGAACTGAAACACAGCAGACAGCTATATAGGAAATCACTGTGTTTGACCTTCTGTGTTAAAAGCTGTTAAAATATCAACAGTGACAGTGAGCAAGAGCCTTCAGTCAAAAAATGAAACTTCAAACCACTTCAGCCATCCCTACAATTAGTTATTTTTATAGGTACAAACAGGTTGCAGTGAACTGCTTGTGACAAGTAAAAGTGTGTGAAATTTCAGCCAGGGTAAATTTTGATTGTTTTCAGGTTCAGATAGAATTATCTGCATACTTGTTGCACATATATTGCACTGGAACACAGATCATTCTTATAAACTGGAGGACAGGCAGGAGGCATGAGCTGAGAACAAATGCTGCCCATCAAAAAACAGCCATGTTCCGGGAAAGGAGCCCCATATGATATTAGGAACCAAAGTTTGCACACGAAAAAGCAGCATGCTGAATTTCATATTTTTAAATAGCTAAATGGAACACACACACGTAACAGTGGCCATTTTATTCATCTTGCCACTTTACAAACAGTAACCATTTTCACAGATGGAATGCATAAAACTTTCCGAAATGAAGAACACTAGGAGGATGTGTTACTTTTCTGAGAGAATTGAGAATTTTAATGAGACACTCTCTTGGAATGAGAGAAGAAGGGGTGGTAAAGAAAATGGGAAAATTAAAGACAATGGCTGAAGGTTGTACAAGGGTTTGTTAAAAAAAAATACTTAAAAAAATTTCAAATGTAAAAGTATAATTGAAAAATAATGAATAAATTCGCCTTTGTACAGCTTAGGTGTCCCTATTTATACTGTAGGTCACCCAGTAAACTAAGAAGAACATCCTTAGAATTACAGTTCATGTGGCAGCTGTACCATTTCACAGGTGTAATTGGGGGGGATGCATTCTGCCCCATCAGTACAGGAGGTGGTGGGGGCATGGGAATGTGAAAACATCTTGATCTGGATATGACGTTTACATAATGCTCTCACAGTCAGGCACGTGCACACACGACTGCCACTGGTGTGCCAGAGCTGCTGTTCATAGCCTCTTGCACTTCATTGCAGAAGTGGACAGGTTGTGATTAACTATTTATGAGTTTGCCATCCTAACTGTGCATTATCCTCTGATCATTCTCAACCTTTTGTTTGACAATGGATGCCTTATAAAATCTTTATGCATCACTTAGCTAGTCTTGCTCTCTCTTTCTTCTCTAGAAATATAATTGTCCTGGATGCTTTTCTTAATTTTCCTAAAATATTTGTCTCCAAAGGTTAGAAGGGAGAAATGTACAAAATCTGTAGAACAAAATGTGTAGAACTCTCTACACATTAGACATTTGCTCACTCAGGCTTCCTGTACTTTTAAGTGCATGAGGCAATATATATATACACCTATGTAAGTGTGATGGCAATTATGTAATTTTGCTTACTTGTAATCTTCATTTTAAGGCTCCTTGTTCTAAGACTGTGTCTGTTTCTCCTTCTCTGTCTGTCACACTCACACTCACACACATATTCACAAACACACACAAAGGACACAAATGATTTCTTCGATCAGAAAGTCCTCAGTTTCCACAAACAGCCTTGGATATGGTACAGCAAGAAAGGCTGCCCAAGCTCATCATCGCAGGTCAGCTCATCCGGCTGCTTCAACCTCCGTCAGTGCCATGTACACATGGAGTTGACAGGGAAGCAGAGTCTGGGCTCAGCCTTTAGACTTCTCATACAAACAGGCCTCAGGAATTTGTCTGCTGGTTTCACCCTTGTAGCTTCTGATGAACTCGGAAGGAAAAGGAGGGAAAAGATCAGTGACCTTTGACTGGTAAAAGACCTTAGCATATTTATGGTGGGCACCATCACCTCTGTTGCAGCAAACATCAAATTACCACATAGTGCTGTCAACAGCATTAGCATCCGGAGCAAGCAAAGAGGTGCTGTAGCCAACCAATGGCATGAGTTGATCCAAGGATATGAAAAACAACAAACTCCAAAACGGCTGTGTTTAGGTCTCTTGGTCTTGGGCTTTGTCTGAAACCTGTCTTTGACTTTTTGGTGCTGCACTGGCTGCCAGCACTGTTCAACTCACAGTGCCCAGTGCTCACAGGTACACACAGGACTGGTGTTAAAATCTTGGCATGGGAATGCTGTGGACCCTACAAGGAAAACAATCCTGGCATGGGAATGCTGTGGACCCTACGAGGAAAGCATGCTTCAGCAGCTTTTCTGCCTACTTGAATTTTCAACTGCTATGCAGCAGTCAGAAAGCATACAATTAAGAGGAAGGGGAGTGCCCGCAGCCAGGTACACTGGCCTTCATGCACTTAGAATTTTTTGAAACATAGCATGTTCTCTCACTGCAAAACTCTCCTGATGGCCCTATCTGAGAAGCACTTCTGGAGCCTGTACTTTTAGCAGTGTTCTTGCAAATGAAGGTATAAATCAGGAAAGAACTCCTCCTTGCATGAGAACAGCAACTGTGTCTCAGATATGTTTTTCTAACACTTTATAGAAGTTCACATTGACATCAGCAGGAGATGCTCCTACCACAATAGACTAGAATGTAGGGAATTGGCATTCATGATAGAATCCAAGAGGATGAGATTGCTCTGAAATTTGCCCAGGGATGGGCTAAACCAGCTAAAAAAATAAACTGCACATCCTGTTTGGCACTGAACTTATGCAGCAAGACATGTAGCAAATTCAAACAACTATTTCTAGCAGGCACAGTATGGCTTATGCCAATACACAGCAATTAGTTGCTACATAAGCAGACAAAAGTGCCATTACAGACATTACATTATTTCTCAGCTGACCTTTTGCTAAGAAGCCATCTTGTTACTGTCTACCTGATAGCTCGATAGAGCAGCCAGTGGCAGCCTTGGGCTTCCCAAAGACAAATCAAAGTGCTCCAGATGGGACTTCCCTTCACTCAGTACAGATGTGTGTGCACGCTTGTATGTGTGTGTGTGTCTGCGTGTGTGTGTGTGTGTGTGTGTGTGTTAGGGAATGGGGAGGAAAGCCTGGTTCTTATACTCAATTTCGCCTTCACAGGGGATAAACAGGCAATTACACATCCTTTTATATTTGATGGCCAAGTGCTGAACTTGAAAGCACACTATTAGTTTGTGTCCCTTCAGGGCCAGTGCAATAAGTAGCCAGGAGAGCTGGGGCTAAGGAAGAGAGGGTGTTGTCTGCTGTTAGTGTGACAGTCTTGTCAGCAGCATTCACATTACTGGAAGGTAATAAAGTGACAAGTAAGTTATTAGAAAGATATGAGGTGAAATTGAACTGAAGCTTCTCTCTGCTCAGCTCAGTTTTTTTCCTGCTTTGTAATGGGCCACTATTTGTTACAAAACAAGCCTTGTCTTGAGATCTTATATAAAAAAAGAAATATTTATTCTTTGCAGGAAAGGTCACATGAATTTACAACATCACACTTTAAAGGAGAGGAATGGGAAAATAGTTTCATGACAACTACAGCTGCTATTTAAAAAAACACAGTGTCATCATAATGAACAATAATACTGGCAAAAGTCAGAGGACTTGTCAAAAACATGTCCATTTTTAACCCTTTGGTGGTCCAGAACCGTTTTCATTTAAGTGTCAGTGCCAAACATAACAGCAACAGTATTGGGATATACAAAAAGTCGAAGCTGTCATTCAATATCATGACTTGAACAGAGAACACAAGCCACACAAGACTGGTTAACTACAGACTCAAGATAATACTACTTAAGTAAAATAGTTGCTGCTTCACACTGTTACAGCCATTCTAAAGGCAGTGATAATGCTGCAATGTTGGCAGGAAGAGACAGAAACCATGAGACTGGAACAGACATGTATTTGGGCAAACATGTGGGTGAAAGGTTCAGTCCATCATATGATGTTGCTCTGTTCCTGAAGTAGAAATGGGTATGGAAAAGAGTTCCTTTTATGTCCCTACCGAACAGGAGGAAAAAGCCCAACTCATCATGTGGCAACAGCAGGATATGCTGATGCTTATCTAGCAAAGTAGCACTACAGTCACTGTTTTGTTGAGTTACTATAGCAGCAAAGTCTTTTTCTTATGTCACTACATAAGAAAAAAACAAAACTAAGAAGGAACTGAAATATACCAGCTGCCATCATGTGTCTGCCACTCACCTTTTCCCCACAGAGAACTCCTGCTGCCTCCTTGCCCTTAGTACAGACACCTTTGCTTCTCTTTTGAAATAAAAAGAGTAATTCTGTTAACCCAAAGAGAAAAGTGACAAAAACATTTTGGGGACTGACGAAGAAGTAACAGGTCTGTTCATGTTCGTGGCAAAAAATCTTAGAGGAGCATGTGTGTGCTCCTTGACAATACACTTTCCCTTCCTTAACATTTACTCTGCCACCAATGTTGCTGTGAAAATGTACTGCAGAATTTGAGTACAAATACATTTCTAAAAAGATGTTCTAATTTCTGACAGCTGCTGACATCCTTAATGACCACCATGTGAAAAATGGATCCATATCAGGCATTTTGATTTTAAAATATCATACACATTGAAGGAGAAATTTTTGGAACTAAATCCCTAGTCTTGAAAATGGTTCCTATCTCTGGAACAGATCAGACCTTGAATTATCATATTTCTGAGCTTTCATGATACCCACGCAATTCCTTGTCTTGCTGCTTTTACATTCCTACCCCATTATATTTAGTTATGTTAGATCCTTAACTGGGTTGAGAAGGCTAAAACTCAGGGAAAACTCAAGCGGATCCCGGGAGCCCTCCTTCCTATTAATTGTACTAGACCAGATCAACTGAGGTACTGACCACTGCTGGCAGATACTTCACTGTTTAAAACATAACTCTACTAGTTTTTCCTAAACAGTTCCTTTTTGGGGGGGATGGAATGGGAAACCTACAGGTGATGGAAAATGTATAAACTTGTGGAACAGGCAGAAGAAGTACACTTTCAGTTCCACAACAGAAGGGAGGGAGAGAGGGAAAAAGAGAGGCAGACAGGAAGGCAGGAAGGAAGGAGGGCAGGCAGGAAGGAAAGAAGGTAGAATGAAAGGAAGGAAAATACACTGAATTTTACCCATTGTGCACAATTTCTTCTGTGTAAAGTATTTACAGATCCCTAGGAAACATATAAATTTTATGAGCTCAGTCAGGAAAAGCCTTTGAAAGATCTTTAAGAGCAGTGTCCATGTGCTATTAGGATTTTTAATCTATACCTTTCATAATTTGTCAAATTGAGTTGTGACTTGGTGACAGAGTGCTTATACCTTGTTTGCACGACTACAGTGTCACCACAAAGTCAGCTACAGTTTAAAAAGCAAGGTTAGAATCTCAGGCATAACAAATGTACCTGGTTGAGATACAGCTCAGAAAAAATGACTAAATATTTCAAGGTGTTCAAAAATATTTATGAGTTAAATTAGCTCTTTACTAATACCAGCTAATTAGTCCTCGCAGGGGAACACTTATGGGCAAGATCATATTAGTACAGTGATATTTAAATGACTGAAACATAAATGGGTAGGTGATGTGTGTGAGCCTAAACAGTGAGAAGGGGCTACCAGCGGTGTTAAAACTCATGGTTTCTATTCTTGTGCTTTGACTGTGCTGTTTTCAGTTTTTCAAAAGATACCTAGTGATTAACAATTATCATATGCTTTCCTGACACACCATACCCCCCCAACCCTCCCAATGAAAAGAAAAAATCCTAAACAACCTCCAGACAAATAGTTGTGTTTCTAAAGGAGGTTCAGTACAATTATTTTCTAATAGCAGACAAAGCTTTTTGATATTTACAGAAAAATACAACTACTTTGAATAAAACAGTGAAACAATGTGGAAAGAATGACCACATTAACTATAGGAACCAAAAAAGAAGGAACAAACTCCATGTAAAGGGAAGAGTATTTTCCTCAAGGTTGGTCTAGTTCTTGCAAAATGGTTTAGACTGACAGGTTTGGAAACCAAAGGGATAGCCACAAATTTGTGATAACATAAGAAACTGCACAATACTTATCATGTCATCACACCATTACAGGCCATGCTCTGTGCTGAAGAGATGAGACGTTTGGTCATTATTCTTACTGCACTCTGGTCTCTGCTGAGATCACCCAGAAATGCTACTTTCAGTAAAACCAAGCTGCTATGCCACAGCTCCTTTATGAATTTTTCAGATAACGTCAGATGATACAAATTCCACCACAGGAACAATTCTAATACACATTCTCATAGAGATGCATGCTAAGTCGCAAGGAGGGAAATGCCATTCAATTCAATGTAAGTGTAAGTGCCCTTCTAAAAAAAAAGACTGTTCTGTCATTAGTATCACTAGCACTGAATAAACTACTTTTGCCTAGATTTGCCTAAAAATAACAGTGAGTAGTATTCTGTCCACAAGACAGAGGTGATGTCTCCTACATAGCTTAAGCAATATCTGAATGAAATTAAGAGTAGGACTTGTGAGCTTCTAACAGTGTTTGGAAGTTTGTTCCTTTTTCCTTACTTTTTAGAATGTGTTGTTCAATTTTGTGTAATAAACAGGTTTTTGTTTTTCTTCTACATCAACAATCTTTTGAATTTATCCACAGATGATGCTTACATTTCCAAACAAGTTTACCAAACCCATTTGACTGCTAACAGAAACAGAGTGAAATGAGAATGCCGAGCAGTGATTCATTCAGTGAGGAATTATTTATATACCTCAAATGTGTTTTTCATTAAAAATTATATTTATTTATACCATGCATACTACAAAAGACTGGGGGTCTTTATATATATATAATTCAATTTTGTTCTTTTATTTTTTAGACTTTCCATATTACTTGTTTCTATTAGCCTGGGAGGAGAGATGAGATTGCAGTACAGGTAACACTACAAAGGTTCATGTGTTTTGGAAGAATGCACCCTTACTGTTCTAATTTCTCTTTCTCACAAACACACTGAGCTTGCACAACGTAAAATAAAGCAAAGCAGATCTCTCCACTCAGTTTAACGAGGCAAAATAGTTAAGACTTTGAAGAAAATAAAAAAAAAGATGAAAGAAAAATGTCAGTGAAACAGCTTACTTTTTTGCTGTAAATTTTTTCTTTGTTAAACAAGAAGGTAAATTTTCCTTACAGTTTTTGCGGAATCCACAAATGTTTTCGGGGCTTTGTGAGTGTACAGAATAAAAAAAATGATCAGAGGCTTGTAACTCATAGGAACATAGTGAGAATTCATTTAGAAATATTTTTCTTTTATTTTCTACAACTGGAAATACTGATTTATTAGATATTGATTCCTACTTTTGGAAACAAAAATACTGAAATGCATAAAAAGTACTAAAAAAGAGGAATCTATATTAAGAGTTTCCTCCAGAAAACGTAAGAGGAGTTAAGTACTCAAGTGGACATAAAAAGTAAGAATAATAAAAATGCACAGCAAAACAATACAGTGACAAGCTGAAACAATGGAGCATTTCTGACTTTGCTAAGAAGAATAATGTTCTGGGTCAGTAAATACAGAAAAGGAACACATTCTCACTGAAGGAATATTTTATTGTATGCTGAAATATCCCTTGGGGGTTTGTTTGTTTGTTTGTTTTTGCTTTTGTTATTCATTTTGTAAAGAAAAGAGTCTACAACACACATCCTAATGGCTTTGGCTGTAGATTGAGCTTAAGTAAATACCATCCCTCAGTCAGTATGTTGTGGTAACTAAGGCTGCCAGTGTGGTTTACAAGCTCAAGCAACATGTGTAAACACCGGAAACAAAAAAATTCAGAGGGCAGCCTCCTTTCTCTCTGCCTTTCTCAGCTGCTTGTTCCTTCTCTGTCTCCTGGTTGTGCTTGCTCTCTTGCTCACTATCTTTCTTGGACTTTTGTTATTTTCTGACAAATCATGCGTGTGAAACACAAAACATTAACACAACTAGACATCCTTTTTCTTTGTCTTCTAATTTTATCCAAAGGGAATGTTACCCAATAAAAAGTCCAGCATATGTTTTCAGAGCTACTAAGTGCTTCTGCCATTAATTTCTTTTGATTGCTTCTATAAAACATGCCTTAATCATACTACAGCACTTTCCATTGCAAAAAAGACAACTTTACAGAACAACATAGTTAACATTATTTCCCTGTTCCTTTTGATTTTTTTTAAACACCACAAAAATCCAGGCTATAATAAGAAGCACACAAAATTATATTCATCTTTGTTCTGTGACAAGTAGTATCAGCATTTATATCCCCAAATATTATGCATGTTTGACAAAAAAAAGTTTCTACTGGTTCACATGACACAATTCTGGTTTTTTTTTCTTTTATGCAATGTAGTATATAAGGAATAAGGATGCACTATTGTTTCTAGTAATAATTGGCACTTGAAAAAAGCACCAAGAATTCTGTATTTCACTTTACCCCTTTACCCTCCCCAGTATTTTTTTTTGTGTGTGTAGTCCAAAAACTACAACTGTGGTTATGGTGAATAACTACATTTTCTTTTTTCAAAATGTGTGCAAAGTTGGCACTTCTGTATTAACACTAAACACTAATACTCTTTGTTTGGCATTCATGCCCTCATACTGACCAGATCACTTTTATCTAAGTGTATTTCTTTTAAAGACACTTACTGAAAATATGGCAATAGTTTAAGAAAAAAAAAAGCATGGATATTATTACACATCCCCTTGTAGTGTACGAAAAAGTGCATGACTGGATTTATGTAATAGTACAAGACAAAAAAACTGTATCAAATCAGGTACTGTAAAGCATGCCAGCACCTCTGTATTACTTATATCTAGCAGGTAGTTAAAACAAGACCGTGGTTCTTTTAAAAATGTGCATTAAAGCTAACATAAATGAGTAAAACTAGCCAGCAAACTATTTTTCCTGCTTATCTAACAGCTGAATGTAACTGTAAAAATTAAGCAAAAAAAATCAGAGTTAAACCACCATCAATACAATTGTTTTACATCATAGGCCTGTCAAGGCTCAATATATATATACAAGTGTAACAGCCATGCTTAGTAGAACGTTATCCCCAATGCTTAGAAGACACAAAGACAACTAAGTAGATTGTTTTTTCTTTCTCTTTTTGTTTGTTTGCAATTTTTTTGTGTGTTTTTTGGGGGGGGTTTTGTGGGTTTTTTTGTTCTTTTTTGTTTGTTTATTTTGTTTGGGTTTTTTTTTTTTTTT
>VXAC01007472.1:263536-351314 GCA_013399225.1 Rhipidura dahli | reverse complement strand
TTTTTTTTTTTTTCTTTTTTTTCAGGCAAAAGTTATGGGTAGAACAAACCTTCTCTTTGGAGATGACCAAGAACATTCTAACAGAACTAGGGACAACTACAAGTTTTCTGTTAGTTTGGGTTTGTTGTTGTTGTTGTTGTTGTTTGTTTGTTTTTGTTTGCTTTTTTCCATGAAGGATCTCTTCCCCCAAATGAAAGGTCCTACCTTTTTGATTCTATTAAAAAAAAAAAAATTGAAAAAAAACCCCAATAACCAACAAAGGGGAAAAAGCACCTGGGGTTTCTTTCTTTTGCTAAAAAAGAAAAAAGATTATATATATATATGTATATTTATGTGTGTGTGTATATATATATACACATATATATATAAATATATAAAGGGAGACTGTATATGGCAATTCAGATGTAGTGGGCCCTCTCTGAGAGCTGGCATTATGCTGTGTCCATCCTTGACCTAATCTACTGAAGTGAAAGGAATGTTTTTATGCAGGTTGGGGTTCTGGCTGTGCCGATTTCGGCTACGGACAGAGGAGAACATCATGTTGCACCCAGGGACTTTGCACTTGTGCATTTCTCGCAAGTGCACTGTTTTATAGTGCACTCTGAGGGTTCCCTTGTTGCTGTACATTTTGTGGCAAATGTTACACATTATCCCACCGTTGCTCACCGAAACACTGTTGAACATGAGGGATCCTGGGACATCGGTGCCCATACCTACAGCTAAGGCAGGGGCATCTGCTTTGTGGGCAGATTCCCCGCTGTCACTTGCCCCATCGACGTCGTCCAGGAGAATACCCTCATCGCTTCCTGCATCAGATTCTCTTGAGGAATGGATACTGCTGCTGGACTGGATGCTGGAGGTGGTGCTCAGGTCTAGTACCATATAGTCTTCTGCCATGCCCCTGCTGTACCCATTCATATGGGAATCCTCAGTACCAGCAGGCGAGGATGTGTCTTCCCTTATGTCAAGCCCCATCTGATGCTGAGCGCCATATATCTTCACCAAAAATTCATCACGGAGGTCCTTACTAAGAGAAGGCTGTGAAGTGTCCAAGCCCATGTCATCCAGTTCTTTGGTCAACAGTTTACGGTGCAGGTTTATGTTAGCACTGTGTCTGGGAAAGGAAGAGGGAAGGGAGAAAAGGAAAAATGTACAGTATTTTTGATTAAACATACAGTCATCAAGCACCAAATCCAAATTCTGATTTATCTATAATTTTTCATAAGAATATCCCCTATCCATGTTGCTTGGAAATGTCAGTCTTTCTATAAGTGGACAAATTGCAACATAAAAATGAAACAAAACAAGCAAATTTTCCCCTTAATATTTTTCTTGCCAGCTGCTGCTCCTCAACATTAGTCCCCAACAGCAGCTACAGCCATTTTATTTGAAATTTACAAAACAATAAATTGTACTAGCAGAAAATACACAGTACTAGCTCTTCTTGATTCCTGAATCCCTCCTGACTTTTCTTCTCTTCAAAAATCAAAAATATTAATATATGAAATATATGTATGTGTGTCTATCTATGTCTTACTCTGGATCCATGTCTTTAGCTATTTATCCATCCATCCATCCATAAAAATATGTTTATATTTACATTTATATGTACTCACACTTATTCACTCTGTAAGTGAAATATAGGAAGAGAGTAAAACAAAGGTAACTGAATAACGCATTGTCAGGGGTCCTGATTCTGGTAATTTAATTCTTGCATAAAGGGATTCAGAATCAGGCCAAATCAAAATGGAGAAGACTTGAAAGGTTAAAGAGAACAAGTCTTTGAAATCTACATGTAAGTTTCTGAAAATCTTAGACCAAGTCAGTGGTTTCATCCTTCTAGGTTGTCACTGCCACTTTTCCCTGTCCTTTTCCCTGTACTGTCCGTATGCAGTGCTGATTGACTCAAACAGTGTAGTGTCCAATAAAAAAAACCTATTAACGGCAGTGAGAATTTTGCCCCAAGTAAATCAAAAAACTTAAGTGTGGGTTTGGTTTAGGTATCTGCTGAAGTTACTGCAGATATTCAAGACAAGGGAAAACTGTCACTGATATGGAAGTGGGTTTTGGACCAGATCCCAAGAGATGCAAATTAAAATACTCTCAAGTGTTATACATGATCTGGGCCTTTGCTCTCAAGAAATAAAGCTCTACATTTGCAAACAGTGTAAACCTTTGGGTTAGTAAATGTGTAAAATAGCCTATTATTTGAAATACTGCATTCTACTCTCCACTTTTGGCATTGGCTTTTATTCATCCAGTGCAGTAGAACCTCACTGATTTGCAGTACTGTCAGGAAACCCTCTTTGAAAAACTGCATTTTCTGAATTAATGATGCAACCAACAAATATAACAGACATCAAAGACCTCTGACCGCAGAACATGCTTGTTTTGCTGAAGTGTTTAAATAGAAGAAATCAGTGTAAAGTTTTCAGTAACAGAAAACTTTAGGGTTCAGTTTTCAGAATGTGCAGCATTGCTGAGGAAATGACAAATATTTATTCAGTTTCTTGGGAGGGTGACTTGATTTTTGAGTCAGTAAAAAAAGAATTAGCGAAGTTCTACTGCATAACATTCTTTGCAAGCTAAGGACCCAAACCCGCAATTTACAACATGCAGACTCACCAGTCTGTCTGCCCATTATAAATTGCAGATCAGAGCCCAAATGTAGGAGGGAAAAGAAGAGGGGAGTGGGGAGTGGGAGAAGGGTGGGGAAAGAGAGAGAGAGAGAGAGAGAATTTTAACATAGGAATAGCTTAATTTGCAAAAAAGCACTAGGTATAAAATTGGCATGGGAAGACATAACAATGATCAAATATTTTACAGACATTCAGGTCCTACATTAACAAAAAAGGGAAAAGAGGAACAATAGCTATTAGCAATATTTCCTTATTGGAAGCTTTTGTTTTAAGAAACCCTTTGAAACATACCTCTCAACCAGCTGAAGTCCAAAACAAGGTACAGCAATACAATGCAAATAAATAAAGCAAATGCAAAAGTAGGAAGATTAAATTGATGTGGAGTGAATCTCTGTAATTTTCTAATATGTACTTTGTGATTCATTTATCTGTTGCATATAATTCAAGGGAATAAACAAACAGCAATAAAACTGATCTGTCCCACTCACCTGCAAATGCAGGTAACTGTTCTCTGACAAAGAACTGATACTGAAATGCAGTTTAATTGAATTGTGTGTGCTTGGGATGCAATTATTCCAGTAAGGGGGTGGTCTAGAAGAAAGGATTTCTCTCCTAATGAGAGACAGTTGAGAGGTATGGGCAAGGGTGGAAAAAGTGGAGAGTATTTCTTGCTTTTGTCCCACATGGGAAATACTCCTTTCACACAAGCAAGTATAGCACCATTGCTTTTTTGAGGCGTAGAAGTGTAATTATGCATATCCCCACACTGCACTTAGGAAGGCTGAGCTTACCTTGTGATAAGATCAGCTTTCTAATCTTTTGCTAAATTGAGATCACAAAAGAGAGAGAGAGAGAGAGGAGAGGAGAAAAGAGAAAGAAAGGGGGAGGGGGAGGAGAGAGAGAGAGAGAGAAAGAGAGAGAGAGAGAGAACAAATTCACATTCCAATCCAGACATATCTGGTTAAAAAAAAAAAATCTGAAACCAATAAAACACAGACTTTAAAAAAAGTCTTGACTGTGAAACTGGTTTTTGTCAGCTGTAATATCACTTATACTGTTGTTCTGATGGATACTGACTCAGTCACACAATACAGAAAACATAAAGCAAATTAATCAAAGCATATTCACACCATCCCCATTATTATCCACAAATGAGTTCTGAATATATGCATGCAGTGTGCACATACATGAATGATAAGCAGTAGTGCTGATGGTCCCTTGCCTTCCTGGTTTCAGATGGAATGTAGCTTCACATAAAGTGCTAAGTGCGGTACCGGAAACGCTTACTGTGAAGGCCTGTCCACACTGACCAGAGTTATTAAATGACCGTAAAAGCACATTTGTGCTTATCATCATAAGGCTAACTGCAAGCTATTCATAAAGTTCTCAGGTGTGTACTTATAATTTCTCCTCCTCTCTCCCCTCCTCACTCCTGTGTTACGGGAATTTGTTTCAGCACACAAGCTAGTCAGGATAACTGTAACTGTTGCTTCCATGCATCCGTGCTTACAATTTCCTTGGGTTGCTTCTGAGAAAAACAACAGTCAGGCATGCAGTGAAAATAACTTCAGCATTCACTAAATGAAGAGATAAGAATAAATTGCCAAGTTAAAGAGGGGCCACCAGGCCCCAGAGAGACAGAGGCCATTCTGAGAAAGACCAGTGTAAGGATGTGAACTCTGCTGATGCTCTGATAAGAAGAGATGCCTCCCTTATTCAATTCTCACTTACAGCAGTAGCAATCAGTAATCTAGTTAAAGTATGTACCAGCCCATAATATCTGTCAGGCAAACGATGTGCAGAAATGTGCGGACCAGTTCTGGCACTCTGCTCAGTAGTGTCCCTTTTCCGCTGTCAGCAGTACTGTTGGATTCTCCTAATATAATTACATTGACTTTTATTCAATTAAGTGCCATTCCTAGCCCTAAAAAGAAGCTACTTTATCAATTGATTCAGGTGTAATGCAATAATAAAGATGAACTCATGGCAGTGCATTAGCTCTGCTGTTCATAACTTCTGAACATAGGTTCATTCATAGCAGTCGATTTCCATTATGCAACCACAGTTCAAAAGAATTGATTCCTTTACATTCATTTCTTAATCTATTTCACTTGTGTTTAACACTGTCCCTAAATATCATATGCAAAAACATTCTGGTGGAGAAGGAGGAAGGAATTGTGAAAAAAATTCATTTATTTAGACACTGAAGTTTTGAAATCTTACTAAAAACTCCAAAGTCTTGGGCCCCCTTCTCCATACCAAAGAGAGACTTTCCATTCTAATCCAACTGTTTGTCCTCTGCTTCATCACTCCCAAACCCTAGGAAGGCCCCTACGAGCCCTCAGCCAATGCTAACCACCTGTCATCTTGTTCATCTGCTCCTCCCCATGACACTTGCAGTTTCTTACTTCAGCTATTCTGTTCTCTGATGTGATTTACAAAGCTGCTTACCTCTTCCTCCTCCAAATACTGCTCCCAGGTATGTGTAAACAATGGTCCCTGAGTAAGCTGAGGATCACCTTGGGCAGAGTGATTTGTGCCAATGCATGAACACTGCCATCAAGCAGACAGAAAATCTTGAAGCAAAATATGCCAAAACCTGCTGAGCTTCAGCTTGCCATGGCTTCATTATTCCTCATACCTGAGCTAGCTATTTTAAGGCTATCTCTAGTGTCCTTTGTGCTGCAATTGCTGCTGAATCTGCAGGGAAAAGAACTTAAAGAACATAAATGACAGGCAGAAGTGTATATATATGTGTGTGTGTGAAACAAAATATTTGGCCTAATTAAAACCTTTGAATTTCTCTGGAATTCCTAGATTGCTTATTTGTACATCAGCTACCAGAATGGCATTTGGTCCTCACACTGGACATGTTGTGTACAGACAACTGGTGATTGAAGTCTTCCAGACAGAAATACAACATCAAATGAGTTTAACTAAAGGTCCATCTCACTCTTCTTCTGTTACTATACCTACCCACTCCTAGGCAACAAGGGATGGTGAAGAGGTTTAGTTCTGAAAATACTATCTGTGCCAAATAATGTCCAAACACTTGTGTAGCTCTGTACTATATGTCAGATACCCTTAAAAAGTAGAAGAGTAGAAGATGTTTTGAAATGTAGCTTCCTGTGGCAAGGAAGTTTGAGCAAATTCTAGGATGCAGAATACCTGAGTTTTTGACAAAAATACCACTCTTTTTCCAGGTTAATATTAATTAATTGTAAATATGGAAGGCGAAACTGTGTGCAAAGTCCTCAGAGTTCCTAGAGTGAATTTAGCTGTAGGAATGGAGCAGTGCTGTTGTGAGGATGATAATGATGATAAACATGAAATCTGTGGTTGTGGTGAAGTGTCAACCTCTGAGTTCACCACTGCCCTTTCAGACAGGAATTTTGGCGGCAGTGCAATGAAGAATCCTGCAGCAGTTAAAGCAGCTCCTTGCCTCTGGGCATGATCCCACTGGTGGTAGTATTTTCCTTCTCTTGTGAAGTTCATGGAAGTATTCTTCCTTAACTAGAATTCATTGTGGATTCCACCCCACCTACTACTAGCAAGCTTCTTAGTGACAGATGCACTAAGCACCAACAGAAGGAAGGGGATTATAAGCCTAGGAAATATGGTCAATTAAACATACATTCTATTTACACAGATCATAAATCCAGACTGGGATCTCTTCAGCAGTTTCTTTCTACACTTGTCAATTAATCTGATTTTGTTAATTTACTGTCCATTTGTTGGGAAAAAAATAATGGCCACTTAAGTTTAGTTTATTTTTATTTAGTCAGTCTTTTAATTTCATTTTGAAGTGAATGAGAAGGAATTTATCAGAGTAGAATTTGTCTTGGTATAGAAATTGACATGAATTCTACAGATGACTCAAATTTGGATGCACCCATAGCTGAAGTACTATCTGCACTGGGGCAAACCTCATCTCTGATGCACAGAGCAGAGTTAGAGAATTCAGATTATAAAGAGCACTGTTTCTTTAGATTTGAGCATTATAGAGGGCACAAAACCAACTGCATGAAAAATTAGGTTGAATGTGTTCGCAGTTCAGGACAGGACAGGTTGTCAAAAATTAAACATAGAGTATTATTTTCCTAATTATTTTAGCAAGAGAAAATGTATGATTATACTTAAATATTATGGGATGAGAAAGAAAAGGAGAGTGAGAATGAAGGAGAAATGCAATTGTTAGGGCAGTCAGTTAGGGACTATGAAAACCCACTTTCCACTGCTTGATGCAGTGAGACAGAAAAGCCGCTGATGTCCCAGTCAATTGTCTTAGCTACTGGTCCCTTGCTTCTCCTTGGTTGACAATAAGGGACAAAGTTCCCTGATAAAGACCTCAGTCAACCATCAAAGTATACTGTATTGTTCATTAAAATTCTGAAACAATCCATTTCAACATTTCTGGTTGTGCCCAGCCACAGCTGTTCTTCCTATGTTTCCAAGAAAGCCACCATCCCAGTTTTGGACATTTAAAATATTCTGAAAATGCCTTTCCTGGCAAACACGATTTGCTAAATTAATATCCCCTGGCCCTAGCATTCTAACACTGCAAAGAAGTCATAAACAGAACATGACAGAAGGAGGCCATCAGTCCTTGGTCAGCTTTGTTTTAAGATCAATAAGTGATCCCAGCATTAAGTAACATGATAAAATTATATTTTGAGACTTAATGCATGTAATGACAACATAAAATTATTTTCTGTCAAATTATGTTTTTTCCAAGTGATAGTAGGTTTGTTTTGTTTTGTTTTTTGTTTTGTTTTGTTTTGTTTTGTTTTGTTTTGTTTTGTTTTGTTTTGCTTTGTTTTGTTTTGTTTTTGTTTTTGTTAATAAGGCAGAAACTTCTATTGGGTTACAAAACCTAAACCCACACAATCTTCAGCAGTTTGAAGAAGATTTTGTTAGAAAATCAAAGGTCAGAACACAGTTGTCTGCTGGTTTATGTACAAATTGACAAACCTATTTTTAAAGTTGGATATGGAAGTAACTGCTCTGGTTGTACAGGACAATGAAAGCTGTCCTCCTGCTATACTTAGTTTAAAACTAAACTTTATCGACCTGGTTTAAAATATCATAAACAATGAAACTTTCATTATACCTCCTGTGAGACTTCTTCCACACATATTTTCAGCTCAGTATTCAGCCTACATTTTTACCTATAATAAAATATTAAAGGAATGTTTTTTTTGTTTCTCTTTATTTCAAAGACAAAGAGAATTAAGACTTAATGTTTTATTTTAAACTTTCACATGATTTTAGTTGCTAACACAATATGGTAATATGGCAAAGTATTGTGGTCTTACCTCAATTTCATGTCCCTTTCCTGCTTGTTTAAGCCTGAAACTCATAGAAAGGCCTAGAATATGTGAACATTACAGAAAGTAAACCCAGAATTTTATGCTTTCTCAGAATCTCTGCAGACTGAAAGTGCTGAGTTTGATGCAGCTAAAAATCAAAGAACCAGAAAGTAAGACTCTGGCTAAATATAACAGTGTACATATTTATGAGAAAGATATGGCCTCAATTCTGATATTTCTTCAAGAAAGAAACAGCAATAATTTCCCCCATTTGCTTAAGAGAATCAACAATAAAACAGTTCCTGGAATTTAATTAGTAATGGAAACTGTTAAAGAAATTATTTTTTCACTTACTATTCTAATTTTGCCACTCTATCAGCAGCCTTTGATACAAGTTTTGTTTTGTTTTGGGATTTTTTTCAATTAAAAAGAAAAACAAAATCTGAGTAAAGATAGTAATGGTTTGAAATCCTGATCTGACCTGAATTATAAAATCCACATAAATCTGAACAGGGACAAGGTTTAAACCTGTACACTAGTGCTTCCATGTATTTGATCATATCTAATTTGCCTCTAAATGTAAGGGGGAAAGTAGGTATAGGGGCTAGACTTTAGAGGGAGTCAAGGAAAAAATACTATGCTACCTGATAAAACCACGTCGTTTCTACATGAACAGGGTAACAGCATGAGTTCTTGAGGCCTGAAATTGCATAGAATCTGAAAAATATTAACCTTTCATAGGAAGAAAATCCAAAAGGTAAAATACAGTTCAGCATCTATTAAAAAAAGTAAAAAGAAAAACCCCAGTGCTTATTAAATACAGGAAATAAAGGACAAGCAAGTTCTTGCAAATTAAAGATGTGGAGCCCAGTCATTTCAATCCCTTTCAATATGAAACAAATCACTCACACTGGTCACGAAGACAGCTCCCTCTACACTCAAATTATTCACTTGAAGATAAGCTCCCATCAAACTCTTTAGGGGTTTAACTAATTTACTGCACAGATACGGCACGTCTGTTGTAATAACAGGTAGGATGTATTGGGGTCGACCATTTATCAGAATTAGACTTCTTTTTTCAATTCACAGTGAATTATGCTGCCTACACTGCTCCTCTTTCTCAGAGCTTCCCATCCCCTTACGGCCCCTAATGTGGCAGGCAAACAAAATTGACAGTCTCATCTTGTCAACAAGGGGTGATTCTCCTGAGAAGCCATTTAACTTTGCAGAGGAAGCAATGTATTAATGTGCCTGTCCCAGGAATGTTAATCATCTTCAAGCTCCCTCTAACTTTGACATGAACAAAATCACCAAATTTGTTTACTAAATGAATCGTAATATGCTAATAAGAGAGCATGACATATATGGTAAAGCCAAACAGATGGTTTGTTTACTCCACTTTGCAACTTTATAAATGTTGTAAGTCTGAAGATGTTAGTGAGAATTATTGGTTTGTTGGCAGTGGCAAACATGCCTTTTGCATACTTAATCCACAGTTAGAGTCAGAAAACAATTTATCATCACCATGGAATGCATAAACAATGTTAATGCAGTGATAGCATTTAGGAAGGCAGGATAGTTGACTGTGTGGGCAAATACTCAGGTTAAATATGAACCTGATATTTGATGGGAATGTTTGATACCAAATAATTTTTTTTAAAATAATCTGTCAGTTTTGGGATACTTGAGAGGTCAAATAATTTAGTACATACCTGTTGAGGTGTTTAGTGAAACAGTCCTTATGGTGTGAACAGAATTAGGCTTTCACAACAGTTGTGTGTGCTCAGAACCATTGAGGTTATGTCGCACTCTTAAAATATTACTACTGTTGTCCATTAAAGATCAAAAGATGTTACAAACAAAAAGCACAACAACTGGTGTACTTGCCAAAGTTACTCAGAAATAATCAAAACTGTTACAACATTTCAACCTCTCACTTTACAAGCTGCCTGGAAGCAAAACAGACTCATTACAAAATAGCCAGCACTCTTGTCTAATATCCGGACTGGTTGAGAAAGTTTAGAATAGGGGATTTATCTGACAGAATATTTTCTGAGTGAACTAATACAGTGTTGCAATGTTACATGCACAAGAAGGTCATTATACATATGACAAAGTCCTTTGATGGGCATAACAGGTGCTCAGCACCACTGACTATCACTCCAAAGCTGTTTCTACAATTTACACAAGCTCTACAGAAAAGTTTAGCTGGTGCAGTGCACTGCAGTAATGCATTAAGTCCTCATATCCACTGTATACCTTGGTACAATGTATATTTTCCCTTAAGAAATACTGAAGGGATGAAGAATACATGCATTAACATTTATTTTCAAACCTAAATCATCTAAATATTACATGGTCCAAGTTTTGTGATCAGTCTTCATCCTTCATTTCATTTTACTATTACAGTCAAATGTGATAATTTTGCAAGTTTTTACACAAACAGACCCTTCAGTTCAGCATCCCACTCATGAATTTTACTGGACTACAAGTTTCAGTAAAAGCAGAAATAAAAATAAAATTCAGGCAGGACTCCTAGCTTTCCCCAACTCTGCTTTCAAACCAAATATTTTCTCTCAGATGTTGATGCATGGCAACACATTATCTCATGGCTTGCTTTGAAGATTTACAGACTCTTTACTGATTGAAGCTCAAGTTCAAAATAATAATAAAACCTGAGATCCAGCAATAGTTTTGCATAATTCCAGGTTCCACAGCAAATCTGTAAACCATTTATTTTGGTCAAAATGCAATAGTAATTCTCATTCCTAACATTCATTTGTCTAAAAACACTGGTTAATTTATATAATACCAGAGGAAATATAAAACCAAATATGATGTGGCATTTCAACAGGGTTCCTTTATTAGTAATTTTACATTACTAAATAAGTACCCCTATCAGGTCAACTGATAGCTGATTATCCTACAACCTCCCTTCATTGATGCCCCGATTCCTCAGTAATTTCTATCCTCTGAGATTCTTCCATACATGCTATTGTCAGCATTTATTAAATTCTCAACTTTTTACTCATCCACAAGAGAATGTGCAAAGATATCTAAGTTCAGCTTGCTGTCCAAGGATTATTTTGGAAGAAACATTAACGGCCGTCCCAGCCTGGCGCTTATATCTCATTTGAAACATCTACTCATTCCTGACCAACAAAGAAAATTTCAATAAAGTACTTTTACTGGTTTAACAGCAGTGAGCTCCTGGGATTGTCAAAGTGCTCAGTCTTTTCCGAGGAGAGAAGGAATCAGCAGCTCAAATATAATTAACCTTCCATTCTCAATGCAAACTGCCACGCACAGGAGCTCTGCAGTCTATTAGTGAAGTTATAACGGCCAACAGGCAGAGGCAAAATTGGTCAAAAAGTTGGCTGCTGCTGTCATATTTTTAGAATTATGATTAATGACACTAATAATGTGGATGATTACTGATATGTGTATCTCCTGCAGTTTATCATATTGCACTGGCTGCCTACGTCCACAATAAACATGATGCTATCATTTACCTCTTTATTGAAGGCAATCCTTCTCTTGAAGGAGCACATTCTAATTACTTTGTAATGTTTTATGTCTTAAACATTTTGCAGCTCTGGACCTTGCCAACTGCTTCATGTCTACCATTGATTAATTACAGAATGTTTAATCAAAATTTAGAACCTAATGCAGTCATTTATGAATGTGCTGCAGTGCCAAGATAGTTAGGCTGCCATCCCAAGCTTGGAGAGTGCTGGGTTCAAAATTAAATCCCAGAAATCTTGAAGATGCCAAAGATTTTACCTCAAGTGATTTGAGTTTAAAAATCTTACTTCAGTTGATGAATGACAGGCACCCACTCAAAATGAAAGGTCTTTGTTGTATACGTATGTGTGCTTGCATGTTCCTATCACATTTTTCTTCTTTAAATGTCTTCATTTTTCTCTTTATGCCATTGTTGCTGCAGTTGCAGCCCCTTTACAAGCCTTCCTTGCTGCTAAAGCTCTTGCAAACACCAGTCAAAAGAGCATAGTTTTGAAGTGGTTAAACGAGTGAAAAATAATTTGCAGGGACAAATACATAAGTTTTTTTTTAATGTGGATTTTTATGGTACTGTCATACAACCATTCACCGTTGAAGTTAAGTGTTTTTTTAATACCATTACTGAACTGCTGAAATGGATGCTAATATAGCTTGGAGTGCTAATGTCAAATCCTGGTAATAAAAAAGACAGACTGCTGAATGAAATAATTTCAAGTAAAAAATAGAACAAAAGTGCTCTCACTCTCGCTCTACACTTTTATTGAATTGGGACTGACTGAGCCAATTGCTTTAGAAGTCTGTAAAACACAATTACTAGTGAGCTGACTGACCCAGCAGTGCCCCTTCTGTGACAGAACAGACTAAAAAGGCTGCAGAATTAGTGCTGTTCCCCTATCTGGCTATCAGACCTGAGAGACATCCAGTTCAGGATCTGTTATCCTTCCTTCCATAGCCCCTTCTCATGAAATCCTGCTTCTCAGTCTTGCATAATATATAATCTGTGTGCATCTTCTTGAAACAAGGACTCATTTACCTTCTGAAAAGGAATCCAAGTTCTCTTTCTATCCATTGTATTTTTACATCCTTATCTAATAACATAATGTATGTCTTTCTTCCAGTACACACATCCACAGACACACATATACATGTTTGGTCTATTTTTATTTCCACATATTGTGTGTAAAACACAAAAGTACAACCTAAGGTTTACAGGCAGCAAAATTAACTATGTCCCATTTGTATTTTCAGTTGCAAGTGGCTGAGCTGTAATTGCTTTCTTTATTCTGGCATAACAAAGAAAAGGAGAGAGAATGAGGAAGAGGGAAAGAAAAGAAAAAAATATATTGAACTGGAAATGCGAAACACTTTTCCCTAGTTAATAAAATAAGCAATAAAGTTTGTAAAGCACTAGAATCAAAATCAGTAACATTGGAAATAACAACTTATAAACCTTATAATTTACATCTTGTGTTTCAGACTCATATAGTTTGAAACAGACATACATCTGGGGGCTTTTTTCCCCCTTTTTGTTAAAAAAAAAAAAAGTAAAAAAAGGAAAACCAAAGTGACAGCAAAAAGTATCTTCTTATTACAATCTTATCCTTTCTTTCTCTCCTCCTGCTTTCCCCATACAAAAAAAACCATTTTACATTTATACACAATGCCCACAAATTCCTGCAATTCTTTCTCTTTCATGAGAGCATACATTTCTGGCAAATCTAAAACTCTTTCATTTCTCTTCCAGGTCCATTTATATGAAGCTTGAAGGTGCCTCATGGCAAAAATGTTAAATTATTTCTTAGACAGATCTTTTAAAGCATGCTATTTAGGGCAAGCTTAAATGTGAAATAAGCTCTTAATTAAAAAGAAAATAATAATAAAAAAGAGTTTGCTTAGCACATGGGAAACTGCTCATTTAAAAGATGTTGCTGGAAAGCAGGAAGTGCTACTAAAAACCCTAGATTTTCTTTAGAAGTAGTCAGCCTAAAACTGTTGTCAGGAAATATCCAGTGTTTGCCATTAAAAGGTCAACTTGTGATAAGCCATAAGTGGTATCTCACCTGAGGTATTCCTGTGTTACCTCAGGCCCCAAAAGACCATCTGAGGTACCTCTAGAGGTACCATTAGAGAACATTTTATGTGTACGTGCTGGACGTGATGGAGTGGTTTCTACTGAAGTACTACAGCATAACATCCCAAATACTGGTACATGATGTGTGGCACTGCTTGCCTGAAGAAACAAAGGACAGCAAACTGCAAGTCCTGCAGGCCAGGATTAAGGGGTAGTGAAAAGCTGTGCACAGCGTCTTGAAGGGCACTTGCAGTGCCAATACAGTGGTCTCCCACTTGACACTGTGGAGCACTTAAATGTCATTCATAACTCTGTGTGTCTTCCTTCAGGATCACCCTGAGATAAGTAGTGAGCATTTAGCCCATACATTAGCTTTACCCCAAATACTTTCTAACTGAATGGTGTATTTCTGAAACTACAGGCTCTACTTCACAGATTTGCTTTTACTCCCTGTCATATTTGCTAACAACTAGCAGCTTGTATAATCATAAAAAAATGCCTCAGATTTAGAGAAGTTGCATTTTGTGGGTTTTTTACCCAGAGCCCAAAAATTGCCAACTAGTTTTGAGTAACATCTTTTACTAGGACATATTTCGGTGGAGAACTCTCATCTCACCTGCCTCACCAGCAAAGACCTATTTTGTCAAAAAGCATGGAATAGAAATCCAAAGGATCTTTCTTTTACTATACTGATCACCTGCTTCACTACCTCAAAATATATTTTGAAATGCCAGCCTCTATCTGGATACACCAATAGGACTGGCACACTATCATCCAAAAAATGTTTTAGCTATTTGGACTCATCTATACCTGGAAAATTTTCCCTCTTTCAGTTTTTGGGGGGATATTTGTTGGAGTTTTTTTGGAGTAGTTTTGGTTTTTGTTTGGTTGGTTTGGGGTTTGCTTGTTTGTTTGTTTTTGCTTGTAGAACTTGCCTCATCAATTTTCTTACTCACATTAATTCGTATATGTCCCAACACAGTCACTGAGTTCATGTTCCAAAGAATGAAACAGCTCAAATCTAGGGGAAAGAGCAGCATTGTCATTATGGGGAAAAGAAAATAGTCTCAGCTATTAATAATCTTTGGTCAGGGTATAAGATCTATGAAAACTTTGCTTCTTGAGTTGAAAGTTTCTCTTTTCAAACAGACATGCACAGCTGACAAATGAATGGATGATGAATGTATGTATGACAGCATTTACTTGCCTGAGTGTCTCTGCCCTTCACTGAGAGCTGTAAATCCAAAGAGCAGTAAACACACTGCCACATATTCCTGTCACAAATGTGTTTCCCTCACCCTTTACTACTTCTCCCCAGACTCCTATACCTAAGAAGACCACATCTCTCAAGTTGCAGTGTCTTGCTCCACCCAGACTTTTGGAAGTAGTGTCCTGGTGTTGTCTTCTATTTGTAAAGTACAGCTTCCTTCCCTGTAACAGAAATACTACAGCCTTCTGCTGTTAAGCTTAAAAGAACAGGTAGAGCCTTTCCCTGTGGGAACTAATGTGAGTAGGTGTTATTTAACCCACTTCCAAAAGACTCTCGGGAAGATGGGACATCTCCATATATGGGGTACAGCTTTACAATTACTCAGATGAATGGAAAATTGTCTCCCACTCTCTGAAAGATAGGTGATTCTTCCAGTTATTTCCTAAGAGCTTAGAGGCAACCAGGATATTATGATAGGCCTTCATGTTCCCAGTCCTGTCTTCCCAAACATCCGTGTTCACCAAACAGAAAACACACAGAACTTATGTAGGAAACTTGGACAAAACACATTAAACATTTACACTATTTGTCACAACACATACCAGGGGAAAATATTGCTCAATACCTGTTTTGCTTTTGGCTAGTCTTTTCAATGTTCTGCTTATGCTTCCCACCTATGTTAATTCTGGTGTAGAAATTTGTTTAAATAAGCTTTTCAGGTCACTGAAAATACCTTGGCTTATTTGCAAGTTCACATAAAAATTAGACTTCTTGAACTGCACAAAAAAACTCTATTGTTGCTCCCTAAGTGGCATAATTCTGTATACCAAAGCAGAACAAGATCATGTAGACAGCAGGTTGTTTTAAAAAACAACCATCACCTCCAATTTAAACCCCAAACAAATGACTGTATGTAGTTGGAAAAAAACTCCCTCCACACCAGAACTGATCCTTCAATATTTACATAAGTAAATAAGTACTTACATAAGTAGCCTTGTGCTTCAATTTATCTATTTTCTTTTAAATACTATTAAAATACTATTTAAAAATCTTATGAAGACTTTTTTTCTATGCATTCTAGTTTTAATTCTGCTTCTCCTGCTCACATTGGTGAGTATGCAATGACAGGCAGTCTGTGTTCAACATGACTACTCATGGAAGAGGTTAGATCAGTAGATCAGTGTTAGGGGTGGCACAAAATGTTTCTTTATGATACAGCTTCTCTTGGGTAAGGAAGAGTTATGTGAACATTAGCAGTGACACACATCTTAGTGTCTCTGCAAGAGAAAACCTAATGGTTCATTCAATTGTATTGGATATGCAGCTAGTCTCTTCATGAACTGCATCACATCCAGAAACAATAGTACAGGTGTAAAATGTGTTTATATTTTTAAAAATTTATCAGATACCATTTTTGTCTCTTGATAAATGGTTCATCAAACACCTAATGTCTTAAAACCAGATTTCCTTGTTCTTATTGGAGGAAATTTGAGTTGTATATGACAGCTAATTATATTTGGGGAATTACGGGAATAATTACCATGGACAGATGCAAAGTATTTTATTTCTTGGAGATGGAATTGAGTGCATTTATAGAAAATAATTCTCTAAAAAGTTAGCTGCAGAAGATTCCAAGCCTGGTAGAATGATGAAAAAATGGGTACTGTTGTGTCAAGGAAGTGATAACAGGAGGCAGGTAACAGCTTTCTCACATCTTCACCTCCCTTGATAATGTATGCAGTGGCTCATCAGAGGTAACTGATGTTAATTTATTCAAGCACACCTGTACAGGGCCGGAAAGTCAGGTAACCAGACAAAAAGTATGTCTCTGCTTTTTCAATACAGCTACCCAGAGGCCCATATCTGCACAAATTTAGTTCTGGTAACATCAGCAGGTTTTAATAAACCACCTACAGATGTCTTGCTCCCTACAAATCAAGGAGTTTACATTTTTAAATCTGGACTGATTTAACTTGCAATCAAATGGCATAATCACACTTGGCACCAATAGCTGCCTCATATTTATTTATAAGTCACCCTGAGCAGATATTATTTTGATTTTAAATTTATTCATGGGGCTCAATTACCTTTCCCATCTTGTGGAACACACACATGCACACAGACATGCACACACATATGCATGCATGCTCATCTTTTGAGAAAACTTGAACCTAAAAGAAAAACCTGAGTAAAGAATAGTTCTACTTGAATAGCAGACAGACAAAATGAAAAGTTTTTGCTTTGTTCCTCTGGACAGGTACACTGAGAATTAATTTATTTTCCATGCTTTGAGAGAAAGGAAAACATGGTGACCTACTGTTATTAATGTTGTGTCCTAGTTTAAAACCCACTGATTTTAGTGGTGTCAGTACTGATGTAAAATGGGTATTTAAGATGCACTAAGTCTAACTGAGAAGATGGCTTTATGTCTCCTCAAAAAAAAAAGCAGTTTCTCAACAAGACCTAGTGAAGGCAAAAGGCCCACCTGTCACCTCTTGCATCACTGGTTTTGACCACAAAATTCTTGGCTCTTATAGGTGAGAGACCAAAATGAAGACAACTGCTCTATGTCTCATTCACAGTTCAGGATCATTCCCTGAGTAGCTGTACCTCAGTGCTGACTTCAAGGATTAACCACACCTATCTCTTTGTAAGGCCAACTCAGTATCTGCTGGGACAAGACTCACAGATAAGGCTGGGAAAGAGATCACAGGGGAAGCTAACCACTGTGGCCACTGGCCCTTTCTTCACACTTGCTGGAAGACCTTCTCTGACTCCAGAGATAATTCATGCCACAAGAACATATCTTTCCATTCAAGTGCTCATTTCTCAAGGGAACTGATCTTCTTCCCATTTCTCTCTTTTCCATCTAAAAAGTTATTTGAAAAGATGACTTTCTGTTCAGAAGTAGGCTTATGAACATTGTATCTTACAAAAATTTTAATATAGTCTCTTTCCCTATTTAATCTCCATTGTCTTTCTTCAACAAGACATAGCCTGAACATCATGGTTTTTGAAGAAAGTACATCTGAATAATTACAAGAACAGAAATGGATGAACAGCTAATTCAGGAAGTGGTTGTTGAAGTATGGAAGAAAAAGTGTTTTACTCAAGTCTAGTGCTTCTAGGAAAAGAAAGTCAGAAAGATTTCTCTGAGGGAAAGACCACAGGTCTAGGTATTAAGGCTGATTTAATGAGTGATGTTAGTTGTAGCTCAGAAGAATGATGAAAATAGGTACTTTTAAGAAAAATCTGGGCTCAGCAGAACTTGACTATTTGAAAGCAACAATGTTTAATTTTTAGAAGGGATAACAAAATTATTGGGTCATCAGTAAGGACCAGGATCTTACTTTGCTTTCCTTCCCTCTGCATTAAAATACACATGTGAAGTAGGACTCTGAGATCTTCTGGTTATTTTGACCCTAATTTGCAAGGACTAGCAGTGGTTACTCCAAGATCTCAGAGGATATTCCAGCATTTCAGGCAGAAGGATACTTGTGCAGGTGTTGACCTTGGCACAAATAATGTAGGAATGGTAAAGCCAGATTTAGCCAAAAAGTTAGATTTTAGCACAAATTGCTACAGGATGCTTTCTACAAAGGGGGGGGGTTGCAGCTCTGATGCAGATAAAACCCCTCCATCATCAAAGCAGCACTGCTTTACTCCTGATGTGATCTGCTGCCTCTAGTAACAAGCAGTCTGTATCACAACCCCTCCTTTCCAAAGCCCATTTTACAGTAGCTCCACTCTCTGTCAACAATTTGGAGTTTTGTGTATGTACGGGACAGGGAGAATATTTGATTAACCTTTGATTAACTAGAGTTGCATTGGAAAAGGACTTAAGCCAAATTAGATGCCTCTAAAGGAAACAAAAAGGATCAGCCAATGTTATCTATTTCCACTTAAACTTGTATTTTATAACAGAACATAGTTAGAGTTGTGAGTTTTAGATATCTAACTAGTTATAATAGGATTAATAATATAATTAATCCAATGCTAGTAATAGGCTTAATAAAATGAGGAAAAAAAGGGATAAAAACTTCCTGAGCCTGTGAGGTATGGAATAACGAGAACTCCGATTTCGTTAAGGAGATAGTACTGAAAGGACCGAAAAAAAAAAATCATTTTAATTTTCAAAGGAAAGACACTCTACCTAATCAAAGATTATGTGAGTGACTCACAACAGAAGCAAATTACGGGGACTTTTGTAATGAATCCAAAATGGGACACAAATCCATTTCAAATACTATCCAGGAGTTATTACTGTGTGCTGTAGGTAGCTAACTCTCAGTTCTCATACAGCAATTGTTAGCAAAATGCTCCTGAGTTTTTAAGTGAAATTGATTTAAGTGGTTTGAAGAAATACTCACTTTGCAATGCTATTAATCTAATTATCCAGTTATCCTTTTGGTGCTCTCCATAATCTGAAAAGCTAGCAATTGTATCTACTGTCTCTCTCAAAAATATATATATTCATAAAGGGAGATCAGAAAAAAACCTAAAACAAATTGAATGGAAAAATTTTGGGGGTAGCTAAAGAGTTTGCAAAAGACCCCCAAACAAACAAACAAATCAAAGAAACAAAAACAAACAAAAAAAACCACCCCCCAAACACACAAAAAAACCCCACCACCACAAAAAAAAAAGGCAGAGAATGTATAAATTTAAATTTTACTTCTTAATTTTATTTTCAACAAAACTACCTTATTTTTGACAAAGTATTAGAAAATGTTACCTAAATTCTTCATCTGCTTTCTTTGACATGCTATACATATGCTTTCATTTCTGCACATTTCTAGACATTGCACTTCTGGATAAAAATGGGAAGCCCAGGAAAGGTTTGCTTATGTTTCTTGCTCAGGTATCTAAAAGAATTGTCCTGAACCATGAGAGAGTTTCCTGGTTATTTCATGGTATTGCCTGACTACTGTTGCAAAACAAAAGTGATAGACAACTAACAAAAACTAAAAGGGCACATAAATTGTACCACACCTTTTAATTTTTTGAATTACAGAACCATTCTTAAATCTTTGCAATTAAAGGATGTAATATACCTACAAATGTCTTTTGTCCCAGGTGCAACACATAGCTGAATCATATTCTGAATGTTACTAATGAAATGATGTAAAAAGATGGCTTTGTGCCTTACATAACTCAAAATTATATGCAAATAATAATTTTATCTTTAAATATGCAGCCTGCATTTTAAGACACTAAATCAGATTTTTATTTCCTTCTTGCTTTCAATAAGCTTAATCTGAGTATCAAATGTAGATCACAAAAAAATTCAAACTATGCCCGATTTTAAGGTTCTTGTCTCAGAAATATTTTATGTATGTCATCACAGTCGCTCTTTCTTAGAACATCTAAATTTTTACTATGATAACTTTGTTACTACCTTGATCTTTCAATGTGTTACTACTGAAATGTAATACACTGCATGAAGTTCCAAATCCTAAAGCTGGTCAGCTCTTGCTTCGCAATGTAATGCTTTTTTTGTGTAGTACTTGACTGATTATTCATAATTCATTTGAGGAAACAGACTGATCAGACCAAATCCTTGACTAACAAAGATTGTGATTTCAGGAACTGAAAGTGGTTGCACACATCTAAACTCAGCATAGATTATGCCACTTCCCTTGTCAAATTTAAGACTCATTAAACTTATCAGCACACAGCAAGAAAAGGAGTCTCAATTTAGATTTACCTGATTCGTGTCCAGTAGTTCCAACCTATTGAAATGCAAACTTCTTAGACCATCCTTCTTAGGTGTTTTGAATTTAGATTTTTATGTTTGTTCATATTTTTCTGTATAGCAGATATAATAAATGATAAGAGAAGACATGACCTATTTGGGGACTGTGCTCTTCATCAAAAGAGTGAATTTCAGCTCCTCAGTATCCTTAACACTAACTTGCTTTCATTTTATAAGATGTGATACATTCCTTCTCAAACCACATCAGTTTAAATGAAAAAAAAATGAAAAAAATCAGGAGCCGTGTGTGAAATGTTTAGCTAGGTTTAATTTCCTTCCTGTGCCTGCTGAATTTTTACAATCTAATGAAAAAGTATGAAACACAAGTGAAGGAAAAGAAGTGACCCCATTTCACCATTACCCCATGAACCAGAGTGATTCTGTTATGTGACAATATGATCACCAAATGAGAGAGCTTTTATCCACAAGTATGAAATAATCATGTTATCCTATCGCCTTGACAAATTCCATTTATATTACATTTTCCTCAGGAATCACATAGAACAGTCTATAAAAAAACCAAACAAAAAAAAATAAAACCAAAAAAAGAACCCCCTAAACCAAAGAGTTTATGGACCAGCTGCTTCTGTTTAAGCCCAACTGCTTTTGTAATGATGCAGCATAGCTCGGGCATGATGTCATCTGAAGGGCCAGCAGAATATACCCTGGTTGATCTTAAAAATATGTAGGGAAGCCTCTCCTCTCTAAATGTGCATAATTTCCACTGGTGGAGAAGGGAGTTGTTCACATGCAGAAAAAAATAAAGTAGACTAAATGACCATAGTGGATAGAGATGAATGTAGGTTCTACTAAAGAAACAGACAATGACTTTCATAATATTTACTTGTTATCGCTACAGTATAGCAACTAGTTTTAAAAATTAAAGATAATAAAGAACAACCTTCTAATGCTTCTTATTTGCTTTTGTATGACCCTATGAGAATGGAAATCATTCCAGTTCTTCATTACCTATCTCCATCCATTCATTCAACCATCCATCCTCCCTTGCCCTCCTTCCTAGTTCCATGTTTTGATATGCATGCAAGGAGATATTTGTATTGTATATAATTTACTGTGCACTTAATAGAAGGTTTTCTTGTTTTAAATGTTACAGGGAGAAGAAAATAAATGTAATGAGGGCTGTAGCTTATAAACAGAAGGACAATACATGTATTCACAGGAATATAGCAAGTATAATGACATGTATTATCTAGCCAGTCACTTAAGAGGATGGCACAGTATATACCATTCTGAATGCCAAGGAACAATGAAAATCTTAAAATGATAAATCTCTTCCAATGTCATGGGAACACAATTGTCACTTATCATTACTGTACACCTCTCTATTTCTTCATATAGCCTAAACTGCCTATTCTTCCATAATTCAACACATTTAATAATGCAGATAATCAATTAATATTTACTGACCTGTCTCTGCTTCTCCGTGATGGGAACGCAGCATTACAGCCAGCCACTGTGCAGACATGCATCTCTTTTAAGTGAACATTTCGGTAGTGAAGCTTCACACTGTAGGAACTCTTGAAACTTTTCTTGCAAACATAGCAGATCTTGGGATCTGGGCTGGAGCACATTTCACCTTCTGGGGAGAATTTCTGAGGGCTACTGTAGTTGAATGTAGAAGCAAAACTTTCATGAAGAGCAGCCATACTAGCACTGCCTCCATTGTACAGTCCATATTGGCTCATATAGAACATATCATATGTAGGGTCTGTATACTCTTCCTTCACCTTAATGACATCCTGGTTGGAAGAGTCATTGTGGTTTTCATCTGGTCTGTCACTGTGCATCATAGATTTTTCACCAGGTTCATGGAGGCGATCATCACCTTCCAGGGATTCTTCACACAATTTGGGCTCGGATGACTCTGACTCATTTTCATAGTCTCTCTCATGTTCCTGGTCTTCTGATGTCATGCTGTCTGCCCTTCTTATGTCTGGTCTGGACATACATCTGCTTCGGTCACTTTTGGAAAAGTCTTTCACAGACAGGCCTGGGCTCATTTCCTCCTGAGAATGGCAGTGATTGTCATGACCAATGTCATTCACCATCGTGCTCCGGTCATTCACCTCTTCGTCTTCATCATCAAACTCATCAGCAGTGTCAATAACTTCCTTTTCAATTTTAACTGGCATGCTTGACTTCCTTGGCTTCTTCTTGGGGGCAAGGTCTGCATTGGGCTCTGGGGTGGGCATCAACACTGAAGGTACCGATGACTCCGAAGGAGGAGGGGGATGCTGCTCCATGCCACTCACTGCTGGTATTATGGGACTGGTTGGGAGTGAGGTTGGAGGACTCACCATCTCTCCAGGAGTAAGCAAATTTCTGTAAAAAGGAGGAACAGGTTGGACAGTCTTTAAAGCCGGAAAGACCAGCTGACTGGGAAGAGGGTTCTGTAGTACCGGGTCTAGAGGGGGAGTGGTAAACCCCATCGGTGGACGCCCAGGGCTTGTTAAAGTTAGGTTGGACTTTGTACTTGCTATGACAGGAGTGGCAGCACCTGATGTAGCACGAATTAGATCTTTGTCACGGTTATTCCTTAGCATAGGCATGTGGAGGCGGGGATTTGGGTTAGCGCTGTGGCGATTGCGGCTTCTAAGAGAGCTGAAGACCATATTGCAGCCTTCAATAGTGCATCGATGCTTGATTTTCAGGTGCACAGCATTGTAGTGGATTTTAAGAGTACCTTTGTCATAGAAAGTTTTTCCACATGCATTGCAAAACACTCTTCCTTTCCTGGAGGCTGACCCCATTCTCCTCATTCTGTGAATTCGGAATGAACTTTTTGTGTGTTCTGTTTTTGATAAATCATTGACTGGAGTAGGTGTTTGAACAGGAGAGACACAGGCTGGCTCAGTTTTGGGCTCCACATTTGTGATGCTGGTCAAAGCATTCCTGCTGGATGCTTGCTCATTCTTGAAAGGCGTAGGAGAAACTTCAGATTCACTGCTCTCATTGTATTCATTTTGGGTTGTAAGGCTTGGTTCACGGAGCCTCATTGCTGGCTGTTCCAGCAGGAGGCCATTTGGAGGCAGCCCCAGCAGTGGAGCAGAGACTGGATTTATGTACTGGAATGGAAGCAGGAATGCAAGGCTATTCGGGATGTTTTCAAAATGATGAATGCTGGAAGGGTTGCTATTCTCCAGGTGAGCAAGGAGACTTGGGCTCCTGGTACGATTATTGCTTTCAATAAAAGTCCTTATATCTGAATCTGTCTTTGAAGATGGCACAGCCACAGCCTGCCCTTCTTTTTCTTGAATTGCCATCAGCTCCACAATAGATTTCGTTTCTCCAAATCTCAGGAACTGCTGAAGGGTAATGATCTCTTCTTCCCTGGACATGATGGCCCAGCGGTCCAGCACCTTGCCTGCAGCATCCTAGAGGCCATATCAAAGAAACAACAAAGACAAACACAAAGGAAAAACTTATTGATTCTGCATAATTACTGAAGAAGGTGCTCTGCTGCCTGAACATGAAACACTAAGCTCAAAAAACAAGATGCAAGCAGTGTTAATAGAACTGACCAAGAAATACAAAGTTTCTATCCATGCAAACACTGTAATTAGAGTCACAGTTAAAAAAACAGATTGAGTTTAATAATGTCAGAGTAACAAAGCGTAGACCCTGGGACTTTGTGATCTAAAATGCTTTCAGTACTTTTATTTTAACAACAGTGATCTCCGTAGAATGCTACTGTTTAGAATACATTAGTAAAACATGAACTGCTACTGTGCACACCACTGAAAATACAAAAACTTGTACCTTAACCACTATTAAATGGTACCACTATTAGAAAGAGCTAAATAAATGCATTTGATAGATTTCCTCTTTAAATACAAGCAGATATAAGACTGAAGTAATTTATAGGCCATTTCACAAAAAACTTTGATGCAAGGCAAAATGTCTTAAAGGTAGCACATAACACTTGTACCTTAATCCTTTTTTTCCTGGATTATTACTGGCAATTGATTGTAAGCTTGCAATCTTGGTATGGTTTAGACTTGAGAGATTACTTTTTTTGTAGCCTTGTTATAAATGACAGTTAAAAATATGTAAAAAGTAAGGATCTGATGGATGTAGATAGCATAAATGTGTAAAAATGTTGTCTCTTAACATTGCCTTCTGATAGCAAGGGAAAAATCCAGAGAGAATACACATCAGTAATCACTAGACTATCTGTTGTTAAATATACATTAAAAAGCATTTCACACTTTCATTTTTGCTAGTAAGCATGAGATTTGCCTGAAGGTAGGACTTAAAAATTCTGCAATGTAATGTCAGGCAATCCATTCCAGCAAGTATTGATAGAAACATATTAAAATACTTATATAATGAATACATCATTTTATTGGCATCTTTCCTTTTGGGCAAATGCTGGACATAACATTAGCACAGTAACTATAACCAACAAGAAATGTAGAAGGCCATCAAACCAGATTTATTCCAATGCTTCCTCATGCATTAAACAGTTTGAAAGCCTTACAAGACACACTACCATACTGCCTCTGATATTTTTACATCTGAGTCTCAGGTTCCAAACCTATCTGAAGACTTTGGACTACAGACTATTGCAAAAACCATTAACTTTTGTTTGATTATGAAGTCTGAAAATACCTTTCTTCCCCTCCAGCCCCTTTACCCCCAGATTTATATTTTTTTTATTAAATTAATTAATTATTTTCAGTCTTCAGAGGATTGATTCTTCTCTTCCCTCACATTTCCTAGAGCACTGAAAAATATAATTTTGTAATGTCAAATATTAAGCATACATTTAATTAATTACAGTTGGTTTTATTGTTTCAGTCCAGACGTTCAGTTCTGCTCGCCTCTCTGGGTATAAAGTTAATGCCAAAGGTTAAGGCCATGTATGTTTCAGTACCTTAGATACAACTACAAAATCTTTAGAAATGCTCCATACAAGAACATTTACAATCAAACCCTGAAAGACAGTGAAACCCTCAACAGCAAATAACTCAGAAAATCTGACCTAGCTGATCCAGATAGAAAGCCTCAAAACCCATCTATGTGTAGAAAATATTCAGTCTGTATTTCCAGTGATGAACAAAACATCAAGATGCAGATGCTGGTTTTGGTTTTAAACCAAAAAGTCAGGAAATGTCCCCACCTCTGAACACCCATAAGCACAGTGGACATGTTTGATTTCTATGTTCTTACAGTTCTTAATCAAGCAGTATTTCACAGGCAGTCAGTACTACCTAAGGGAAATCATTCAGAACATCAAAATTCCCTCCCAACAAGAAAAAAAAGTGAAACAAAACAAAACCTAAATTGGAGGAGGGGTGGAAGGAAAAAATCACCAAAGCCAAAAATTAAAGGACAGGTTTATAGTTTAAAGCTCCAATATTATATTTGTTTTTCCCACCCAAATACCTTTAGCTAGTCTCCCCTTGGGTAAGATCTAAAGTTTGTTACATCTACTTCAATTCCTACACAGAACTGAAAAACCAGACTTGGTTCAGATTTGATCTTCAGGCCTTTGCTGTCACATCTGACCTAATCTGGATGCACACATTTCCCATTCTAAATCACAAATATTAATTCTTTCTAACTGTAACTCTGCTTACATGTATTGAATTAGGATTCCTGTCTGCTGCTAGCTGCAGGCTGCTTTGTAATGTACCACTGCTGCATTTTATTTTGTTTTTGCTTTAATTTGTAAATCACTCACAAGCTTATGTAACAGATGGATGCTTTACAAAAACGGATATGTAAGTAAATAAAAGTTAATCACAGCTAGCCCAATAACTCATGAGAATAGTAGGTAGAGATGCTGTAACAGACTCCCACAAGTGAGGGGAAGGCACTGTCACACAGTCCCTCCCTGATGGCAGCACAGCCAGCTCTCTGCATACACAGAACAGGCAGGCAGGTAAGCATCTAAATGGAGGGGTTTCCTGTGTACTTTGAGGGAATTATTCCACATCTCAACTGGGCAAAGATGGCACTTATCTGCATGAGTTATCTCTTGATAAGACACTACCATCCTTTGTTTCATTTTGCTTAAGAATTTACAATGAGGAGCGCCAGACTTTCAGCAGCTGCAAGTCCCACTGATCAGAGAAACTGGCAGTCAAGGGTGTGATAGTCATGGAGTTACCCTCGCTGTCATAAAAAAAGCAGGGAATCAGAAAGTTGCTCTTAAATAATCCTTGTCTACTTTTGCTAGTTATATCAAGCTTTAACTTGTTAATTTTCAGCTAGAAGTTGTTTGGCCTTTTTGGTCCAACAAAAGTAAACAGAAATGCACAGATGCCTGTATTCCATAAAACCCTCACTGCTTATGGATGCTGTCTACCATATGCTTCAATATTTACACAGCGAAAGCTTTTCATAAATCATTGTAAGTATGTATTATGCAAAGCTAGATAAAGAGTGAATAGGAATGTCATTTTTTGATAAAATTTAAAATTAACAAAAAATCTAACCATTATCCCATTTGAATTTAGCTATAACTAGCTAGGGATCATTCTGTATATGGTAATACTTGATTAGAGGTTCAAGTCCTTTCTTACATGTAATCGATTTCTTGTTTCTTACAATCTCTCATGCTAAATTTTCTCCCCAAAGCCATTAAAGCATATCAACATTTAAATACTTCATGACAAAAGGTTCCAATTTATATTACTTTTTTCAGCTCACAACTGATTAAGCCAAGCCTCCTGTGACAATACGTACAAGGAAGTCAGTGCGTACAGAGATACCACTGCATGCATACAGCTCTAAGCCAGGCAGTCGACAAGTAAGTCCAATCTGTACAACATTCACTGATGCTTTTCCTTCTTTGTCCATACAGCCTTGCTTTGATTTTTAATTTAATCTATTTTATTTTATTTTGTTTAGTTTATTTATTACATTCTATTTTACTGTGTGAATCTCTGTTTCAGATGGAGAAAATCTTTTAATCTTTAAACTCTATTAAATTGACCTCCAAGGATACAAGACATAACCCTGAACCTTTTTTAACTCTAACCACACATTCAAACCTATTATTTTAATAGATACAGATCCACATAGACACATACTATATTAGATCTGTAAAGTAATATCATGGTTAACACCCTGAAACTGCCTCCTGTATGTAAGGAACAGAGGTATGTGTCAGGATAAGTTAGTGTACATCTTGTCTTAAACTTCTGGGTCTAGAAGAACACACTATGGTATCAAGACTATTATTTTGAATGACACAAAGAGGCTACAACAGAAAATGGACACAAAAAACACTGTAATTTTTAGGAGCTTAACCAGGGATGACTGCGAAGGTGAGTCTTCATTTCCTGAGGGCCTTTAGCCTTTAACTCTTTCAATTCAGCTTTAAAACCTCCTAATTTAAAAAGTGCCTATTTAGAAAATAAGGACAGTCTACAGAAGCATATAAACGTGCACCCTAAACCTTGAACTTTTGTTACGAAATCACTTATTTTAAATTCTCATTTTGCGTGAGAAGTCCCCATGACTGCTATGACTTCATTAGAGGCAGAAAATTTTATATACGCACAGAGAGACACACTCATGTACATACCCAACACAGACTTTTTGCAGTTCTATTCGATCTTACTGATTCACTTCTTAGCATAGGAAAAATGTATATATACACCTGTCTGGATACACAGTGAGAGATGACTTTACAAGGCTGAGATTAATAGAAAGGTTAAAAAATAGTTGGATTGCTTCTGAAACTAGCCTTATGTTCTAGGAAACATTCAAGGTTTATTTTCAGGCACTACTGTGATAACTTCTGAGAACCACTCAAAGTTACACAGAAAAAAATCATTGATAGGCTTCATATTTTAATAAGTTTGCATATGAACCTAAACTGTGACTTTTGATGCATATCAGTGAAGTTTCCTTGTTACAAAATATTGTAAAATATTACGTTTGATTAAATAATTAGGCAAATCTAGATTTATCACAAATCATTCTTCTTTCAGCTCTTCTTAAAGAGCTATGTATTTTCTAGCTGATCTTAAAGAAACATTTTGAATGCAGCTGTGAAAGTTGAAAAACAGACTGAAATATATTCATTTGGTCATACTGTAATTGCACAGGATGGTTTTAATTTGGGTGTAGACAGAAAAAAAAGTAACATGTTTCTAATAAAGAAAAGCCTTCATAATTTCCATGATTTAGGGTTTGTTGTTTTTGTTTGGCTGAATTTCCCAGAAGCATCACTTTGCTTCACAATTAAATTTCAAGCTGTTTCACTATGGGTAGTCCTACTACTCCTGGGGTAAAAGTTACCAAAACTGTGCAGCAGCACACCAGCACACATTAGTACAGATGGGACAATGTGCAACATCTCTAACTCATTTTGGCTAACTCCCACTGATCTCAGTAGAACCCAAGTAAGCCCTCTGTCTAGTTTTCCACAGAAATATACACTCACACATGCAATCAGATACTCATTTTCATGATAGGAGTTTTTACCATGCTGAATCTCACTCACCTTTGGTCCTGTAAACATGAAGAAAAGGTGTGCTTACTTGCTCACTGTGATTTTACATGTGCAACTAATATGAGATTTAACACACTCAATCTGCCAAGAGGCATGCTTGACATTTTTTCTCCTCAGCTGTCACTTCTCATCCACCTCCCACCAGCCTCCCTTCACCAATGGAAACCATACGAAAAAATGCATGTTTAAGTGTCAGCAGTTCTTTCCTCGAGTTACACTGCTGCAGCAGGAACAAACAGTGCAGCACTGCTGAGTTCTCAGTCAATAATACAAAACCTTTATCTTTTGACTTCAGCTCAGCCTCCATTCTGCTAGAACTGATAGATGTTCTTCCCTTCTGGCCCCCCCCTTTCAGTTGTTTGCCTTGCCCCAAAGACACAGGGTATACATGAGGATACCTGCATACTACAAGAGAAGAGAAAGGTGGCTGTCTCTCCTCAAAGCATCACTGAGAATGACACTGGCAATGTGTATTCAAACGAAGAGTAGCATGAAGGAGACTTTATTTACTTATGTATACAGGTGTGTATACTTACATGTTTACTTTGCTGCCAGATTTGTAACGGTATTTGCCCTGGTTGCTCTTTATTCGCCACATCTCCTTATGCATTCAGCAGCAAAAAAGCTTTGTGTTTTGACCAAAAGGACCCGCAAAGACCTTTGCAAACTTTACGAACTGATATTGTAGACACTGGGGCAAATCTGGCTGCACTGTAGATCAAGAATAATTGCACCATAAACCTGGAGTAATTCCACGGACCACGCTGGAAAGTAATTTTGACCTAACTTAGCCCTGAAACATGGTGTGGAGCCAAATCTGTGGGAATATATATTGGGGGCATACCACCATGGTGGAGCACAGCAGCTGTGTAACAACGCACAGGAGCACTGCTCAACGGTTTTGGAGTGAAAGTGAGGAACACCATGTCCTGCTGAAACTGCAGATGAAACATGAGGCAGTGGAATGCAATAACCACAGCGGAAACCTGGCCGGGACACCGCCGTTAACCACCCACACTCTCACTTAATGGCCTTCAGGGTCTTTATTGACCAAAAGTATGCAGGTCTTCTGTTTCATATCTTACCCCAAAGATGCATGCCAGGAGTGCAGACCTGTCCCTGCACAAGCAACCTGCTAGGGTGCTGGTTCTGGACTAAGCTGCGTGGAGTGGAAACACTGGATCCTAAACACATGACTCTCTTGGGGACTGAATTTCCTCATAGTGTACCCATTGCAACACGCCTTTTCATTTCTCATCTTCATCAACCTTAAACTGCCCTTGAAAGCATGGCCATAAAAGATGATGACACTCCATCATTTGCCAACTATAAAGCATCCATGTAGATTTGGGGTAATGTCTCTTACTGATTGCAGAAAAGAAACAGTAATTTGAACTCTTTCCCCTCTTCATGGATGTGTATTCACCTCTGTGAATCCAGTGAATTTATTAGGATGCAAGGGCACTAGCTTTAAATGCTTTGTCTGATTTTTTAAGCATATTGTTTGACTTTTGATAAAATATTCACTTTGTTATGGAATGCTCTTGATTATGGACCGGATAAGAATGTATAATTCACAAGACAGTGACTATTTTTTTCCTGAATAACACTACATACAGTATTTTTATTTTTAAAATTATAATAGATCACTGTGGGGTTACAGTGTATTTAATCAGAACAGCTTGTGCTTTATTTAATCATAGCAACTACATCAAGTCTCTTTATTTTTGGGTGCCAGAAAAGTTTTTTTTCACAGCAGATGTCTGTCCATACTTAGAGGGAAAAATCTAAGCACAACAAGAGTCTGATATTCTTCTTGCATTTACTAGTTTTCACAGTGGTATAACTGAAGTGGTTTAAGCCCAGCTGGCCCACAGCACCACACAGCTGCTTACTCACTATTCCCTCTACCCACAGTGGGCAGGAGAATCTGAGAGGAAAGGTAAACCTTCTGGGCTGAGACAAGAACAGTTTCATAATTGAAATAAAATAAAATATACTATTATTACTGGTAATGAAAAGGAGAGAGGAATAAAACTCAAGAGAAAGAAGGGATGCACACTTACACAATTTCTCACTGCCTGCTGACTGATACCCAGACTGTCCCCAAGCAGTGACTGGCTCCTCCCAGCCGACTCCCCCCAGTTTATATACTGGGCATGATGATGTTCAAGGGTATGGAACATACCTTTGGCCAGTTCAGGCCACCTGTCCTGGCCATGCTCCCTCACAGCTTCTCATGCAACTGCCTGCTGGCATCAAATGAGACACTGAGAGCCTCTACTGAGTTGGTTTAGGGTAAGTACTACTTAGCAGCAACTAGAAATCAGTGTGTTATCAAGAGGATGCTCATGCCAAATCCAAAACGCACTACTGCACCAGCTACTAAGATGACAATTAACTCTATACCAGCCAAAGCCAGGACAAAATACTTTGATATCAACAAAATTTGCTTTGATTCATAACCATCATGTTGGTGACAACTATTAAAAGTCAAAAGATGCCACTAATTGAGGACAACAGAACTCCTATTAGCATGGATACAAATTGACTCTTTAAGGTTTAAGAAGATCCAAAGCAATTTTCAGCAGTTCTCTTTATCTTGAGAGATCTCATTTATTTTGAAATACTAGAGCTACTTCCCAAGTATTTTGCTCTTCTCACCCCAAGAACTGCACAAATTTTCAAATGCAAACATTTATTCCCTTTACCATCTGTTCTGGTTGAGACATCCCAAAGACTTTTTGAAATAAGAAATGAATATGAGGTGAACATATGCTTTATGGTATCTGCTAATAAAAATATTTTTAATGCACACTAAAGGGGAAGCGTTTGTTCTCAACATTCCTGAAATGGAAGACTTCGTTGAAATTGTTTATTCAAATTTTCTTAAATGGCTTTGAAATCCACAACCCTGGACCTGAAGTACAAAGAACATTTTCATGCCTTTGCTTTTCTACAACCTGCTAGAGTGGAAAATTCATTGAAGTATCTGAAGAAGCTTTGCCACTAATTTGTGGCAAGTAACAGTGTGTTTGTCCTTAGGCCAACATGGCTACTAGAGGCAATTAAATCACCAAGCACATGGCATATGTGTGTAAAATTTAGAGTGCGTGAGGTGCCACAGGCACTTCTCAGATAGCATGTAAACAGAGACATGAACAAGGTAAGCTACTGAAATAATTTCAGCTACAAAATAACTTTAGAACACTATTTTGCATGTAAGCAGGTTGGAAGTAACCATCATGTCTATAACAATACCAATGGTTGATTTTCATTCTCACTTTCACCAATTTTTGCATATATATTTGAGCATTTTGGTGTAGTATGTAAAAAAATTTACCTTGATACTATCAGTCACCAAAAATCACTTGTACTTTTACTTTTTGGTGCTAGTGCTGCAAAATTCACTGAGGAATAAAGTTATGTTTTCTCTGGTTTTCTGTGCTCTGGCAGTATTTCAGTAAGTGTAGTAAGCTCTTTCTCAGCCTCAGTTTCACTAACACTGAAAGAATGACACATAATTTTTATTATTAACAGGAAATATTCACTGCACTGATGAGGTATTCTATTTGCAATACAAATGGCCACAAGAGACACCAGGACTCTCTTCAGCCAAGACCCTTCCCAATGCTGCATGTGATAATATAAACAAATTGTGTCTGATATCCTTGCTCTACTAACATGAACTGTACCAAATGCAGTGCAAGACATCTAACCAGTCAAGTCAAATCAAATTATCAGATGGTCCTTCCTTCACTTTAAATCTAAACTGACTAAAGCCATAACCTTAACTGGAAAATGCAACCAACAAAAACTGAGTCTTTCTGGGCTTGTAAGTAAGATTTCCAACTAAGTCAGTAAGAAATTGGCCTAACCAGGGGCATTGTTAGGAATTGAGAAGTTGCCCAAGGACATAAACACTGGAATGAAAGTGCCAGTGAGTTACACTCATAAACTGGATTTCATTACATGCTTGGTTTTCTGATTGAACCCAAATTGTGTCTCAGTAAGGGGATTCAGCTGTACTGTATGCAGGATATATGAATGGCAGCAGAATCAGGAGATTGATTTCCATCTTTACTATTCATTAGGGGACTATGCATTATTACTTGCAATATATACTACAAGATCTTAATGAGGCTTTTTTTCTTTTATTGCTTACTGAAAAAATTTACACCAAAAAAACACAGGTGTGTCATAGGTGACAGTGTGATGCAAAAGAGAGACAGCAGGGTGCAAAGTGACACCAAAAAGGCAAAGGTCACTGGAATATAAAAGGGCATAAAGTGAGCTATCAGTTTGAACCTATTAGAGGCAGTGAAATGCAAGACAAAGTGGGGAAATTATATTACAGTGTATAAAGTAATAATAACTGTGCCTTCATGTCTTAATACCCTCTTGTCCCAGCAGTCTTGACTTTCTAGGCAGCCCACTTCTCCACATTAACAGTAGTCATTTGGAGAGCAGCAAACGTGCCATTAGAAGCACTTTTACAAGTGTATATTCATCCACCAATTAGCTTAATGTGGCTGCTTTCTGCATATTTTCTATCCAGGCTTGCACAAATCTTATTAATATTTCCCCCTAGCGCTTTGACAGATTACCTTGTCATTATGCATCCTGGAGCCTTTTAAACAATATGGGTAAACTACTGTTTGCGAGGTTAATGACAATTATCCCCTAATTACTGCATAAGTCACTCAGTCCACTTTATCTCATAGGCAGGGTTCTGCTCTGTGTATCTGCCATTGTGTCACTGTAAATGAATCTTGTATAGCTATGTTTATCTGTCGTTGCCTTGTAAATTACACTGACAGAAGAATGAACAAATTACTGTGTATCATCACTTAAATACAGCTTCTGATAAAAAAAATGTCCCACAAGCACAGCACTTGCATTTTACCCTGATCACAATTAGTAAACACATATTGAATGTTTTAGGAAATTTATTTAGACATGGGTGGGACACTGTGGTGGAAGAAGGTTCTCAAGTGCTAAGTCTAAGGGCATTAAAACAGAAGAACTATAGAAAGCTACACTAGTAGTAATTTGTTGATTACCTCCTGAGAACTCTTCTGTTAATATAACAGTTGATAGATGAGCCAGAGATATTTTCCAAACAATCTCATATTCAGGGCTGTGTCCAATTCCACAATTTCTACATCTATTGTTTCTGACCACAGCCACACGGGATATTTTTTTAGCTGAAAAATCCAAGTGAATTTGGAAGGGAAGTAGCATTCATAAAACCACAAGCAATGCTAATTTAATGCATGCATTTCAGAACAAAATCTGCATCAGGAGAGGAATGGAGAATTGGAAAATACCAGCTTCCTGGTATATTCTGTTTTTTGAGGCAACTTCAATGTCACAGTTAAGAGTAGGTAGGACATCACTGTGACAGATATGCCCCGCTTTCGGAAAAAATGTTGACTTGTTTTTATTGTCCATGATTACTTTTTGCACCAAAGACATCTCAATGTCTCCAACAAGAAGTGCCTACATAGTCAGTGCTCAGAGACAAAATTAACCTGTGGTAAAGAACACTGAAACAACAGCTGCTTTTAAAAGTAATGCCTTTTCCTACATTGGTCCTGGGAAGGTACCCGATTCATAGTCCTAGGAACCACAGTCCTTTGCAAACAGTACAACAAAGACAGTGCAGTTCCACTGTGTCTTGGGATGGTCCCTTCCCGAGTCAGAGAAAGCCTTTTACTACTGGTTTTGTATTGCTGGCAAACACAGTAATTTCACCGTGTTAGTAATGAGGTTATACATAATATATGTTATCTTATTTGGTGTTACACTTTATGCACATATATGTTGCACTCACAAATATCATGATGCTGCATAGTTACATATTTAAAATTTATATGATTTTGCTTTATATTTTGAACATATCCTCATTTAGTAAACCTTCTCATTCTATACATGTAATAAAATATGTTCAGCACCAGCTTCTGACCAATGTGGTGCAAAAAAATCTGAAGTAATCAAGACAAGATGCAAATTGGAACAGAATTATGATGCCTGAATGGCAGCAGTATGAGACAGTTTAAGCCACTGTGAAAGAAAATGTGTCAGACCTCTCCAAAATGTGGTGATTATTTACTGCAACCCAGGAGGTTATACCAACACTGGTTGGTAGCCCTTTTAGCAATGTAAAGTGTAAGTTTCTTTTGTTGGATTATGATAGTGTCACATCTAGAAAGAATGGACAGACTGAAATGTAGCAAAATTACTGATATTACCAAAAATCACAGTGGTTTGAATGCAGCACAGATGAAGGCGGCACCTTTGACCATGCTCTCAGTATAACTTGGAAGAAAAAGCTGGAGTGAAACGGTAAGAAAATGTAACAGCCATCACTGCCAGTGATAACTGAAAAGACTGATCGATTTTGAGTAAGCACTACCTCAAGGGTTTTGGTCCCACTAGGATTGATCTTTGTGTCTGTCCTGTGCTCAGTCAATGCAACTTTCAGCAGGGTATCCACTGCAGAAATAAATGGAAGTGCTGTAGCAACCCTCTACCCTCCTTCTAAGTATATTATTTTCTCTCTATGCTGAAGGGAAAAAAAAACCTCAGTAATGTGGTAGATGGTAAAGCGCAACAAATGGTTTAAAAAGCTTAAGGACACAGAATGCTGTTATTTTCATGTACAATCTTATTTGGAAAAAAAATTTCTAAATTATTAATATTTTGCTTTGAATTTTAAGCTTCTTTGGCCTGTGACCTTTGCTAATAGCAGAGAAACTGTCAAAAGCATTAGTGAGATTACATCAGTTGGCTTCTCTTGATCAACTAGGTGGGTTACCTTGTCATAAATGAAAGAAATGACACATGTTAACAGCATAGATTTAATGGAAGAATAAGCAAGATAATGATAAATGTGGAGATGAACAAGCATCGTTTGCTGGCCTAACCCTGTATTCATGTAAAACTTCTTTTCTGAAAACATAATGGAAATTTTGATTGAGTAAATTCTTTCAACTTCAGCCATGCTGAGGCCTGTGCCACCCCTCTCATTCTTCCATTCAAAGGGCCTGATATCATATGGTGGACATTAGCACAGAGGTTACCTTGGTTCTTTTGCAAAAAATCTTTTGTTTTTTTGTTCTAGTGAGTTTGCAGCTCCAGATTTACTATTTGAACTACAGGTGCAAATGACCTAAATGCTTGGAAATTCAAACGGAGCAATCAAACCATATCTAGTCTTAGGGCTTAAAGAAGCATTTAAAACATCAAACAGAAATCTCATGGCTTACAAACATTTGTCACCTGAAAAGAAAACCAGTATGTTTACATTTTTAATGACTTGCCATAGGGTAATCTCAAAGAAAGAGGTGGAGATGGGTACCCTTAAGGAAACTGAAACTTTACTCCTACACTCACCAGCCACTTCTTGTGTATTCTGGACAAATGATCGTCATCTCAGATTCTTTTTTTTTAAATGGAAATAGACAACATTTTCCCTTACTTGATGGTTGTAATGCAAAACATGACACAGACTTTGAAAGGCAGAAGTTCATGGAGCACTACTCTATGACTCTATATTTAATGGAGAATTCCATCCTTTCTGATCTTCTTTTATATCAGAAGACCTAATTAGTGGATAAGGGGAAGGCTGTGGATGTTTTCTGCCTGAACTTCAGCAAGGCCTTTGACACCATCTCCCACAGCACTCTCCTGGAAAAGCTGGCAGCCCATGGCTTGGACAGGTGCACCCTTCACTGGGTTAAGAACTGGCCTGGAAGGAGGGTGTAGCCAGGTGGGGCTTGTCTCTTCTTCTAGACAACCAGTGACAGGACAAGAGGTCGTAGCCTCAAGCTGCACTAGGGAGGGTTCAGGTGGACAATAGGAGAAATTTCTTCACTGCAAGAGGTGTCAGGCATTGGAATAGCCAGGAAAGTGGTAGAGTCACCATGCCTGGGAGTCTTTAAGATATAACTGGATCTGGCATTTTGTGTCATGATCTAGTTAACAAGGTGGTGGTGATCAGTCAAAGGCTGGACTTGATGATCTCAGAGATTTTTTCGAGCCTAGTTGATTCTGTGATGTTATGATTCAAGGTAACCTCAAATAAATTGTATATAATGAACTTGACCTGTCTTTAAGAATATTCAAACAACTCTGCCCCACAGCAAGGTAATAAGTTAACTGAGCTACAGAAGAATTGAAAAGAAATGGCAGACTTAGGAAGTGCCTATCTAGAGAATTTCAGTAACACTGACACTCCTTTTTTTCAGCTGGAAGGATACTGGGACACATAAGCTACCATTAGTCAATGAACACCTTTTCTAGTTCAACCTCTCCAAAAATGACCTTTATTACACTATGTTGCCATTATTTCATTCATACTTATTATGTTCAGGGCTTCCCAAGTGAAATAATTCTCAAATAAAAATACCAATCCCTCTTCCCCAAATGGACACCAATGAACTGTCATTAGAATACTTCTAGCACAGCAAATTCAGAAGGAAATAACAGTGCTCATACTTCCAAGTTTCTTTTGATAACTTTACAAGCTGCCCTCTTACCCCAGGGGCAGACTCTGTCTAATACAGAAGAGAGTCCCCTGAACAAAAATATTTGTTGCAAAGCAAATAAAATGAATTATTTTCATAAAAAGAGCGCGGTAAGAATAGCTTGGCAAAATGCAAGCAAAAAGTTAATTTTAATGTCTTTGGCACATCTCCAGCTCTTAGAAACAGCATCCAAAGTTGGTCCAAGTGCGGCTGATAATGCAGGCTTAGAGCTGCCTTTCAACTTTCACTTTTTAATAATAAAAAATCAATATATGGAGGCTTACAAGCCTCTTGGTTTTGATTTTTTTTATATCAAAACCAAAAGATGACAAGGTTATGGTGGTGTATGAAATTCAGGCCATAGCCATGATGATACAAATATTTCATACCCCATTTATTTACTGCACTCTACAGAGAGACTGAAATAAATTATTAAAATAAAAGGAGTTCTCATATATATATACACACACATATATATAATTTTATTATATATATATGTATATATATTTTATTATATATATATATGTAATAATATATATATTATTTTATTAAACACAATCCTGCATATGCATTCTGAAACTCAGAAAATTAACAGATTCTGCTTCAGATCTGAAATGTTCATTTTTCAAATAGAACAATGAATACTTTGGATAGCAACAGGCAAACAACTGTAAAGGCTCATATGGAGCCAAATGCATTGTAAATTATACTACAGAGCAAAGAGAAAGTATCATGGTGTACAAAAGGAGCAAGCAAATCTCTCAGCAATCACAGACTCCCTCAGCTGTTCCTCAGTTGACAATGACAATGTTTGAAATGAAACTTAAAATAGTTTTGTGAAGGATGTAAGACTCTGTTTCATTGTTTTCAGGTAGACTAACTGAGCTTGGCTCGAGCATGATAATAACAGAGAAAACCTTGTGCATTCAGGCCATATTCCTGCAATCTTTAAAAGAGGCAAATTAAAACTGGAGACTACAAGCCAATGTCAATTTTGCCCATATAGGACAAAAAGGTCGGGCCTCTATAGGGATTTGTAAAACTCACAGTAAACAGAGTTATAATCTATAAGCATTTTAAAGCATACCTGTATGTCCTACACTCCTCTTAGCAAGAAATGATCGTTGCCAAGTCATTAGCAATGCAACATAGTATTGTTATGCAATCAATTCCTGGAATTTCTCACTTTTTTTTTTTTTCAAAAATTTCTCTATTTTTTTTCTTGAGTGAGCTACAGTAATTAATTCAGTTTGGTGGAGCTAAACAAGCAGGGTTACCTATAACAGGGTTGTCTCAAACCACATGAGTTTCAAGGAGGGGACTACACCTTCAAAAATCCATTAATCAAATCAAATTACTATGCAGGATTCACCATAGGCACATCACAGCAGTTGTGAGCATGTTTAGACAATTATATTGTGGTACAGTCACAGCAGCAAGGACATAGCAAACAGCAGCAGCAGTAGGCTGGAACACGCAGAAATGCAGTACGTTACACTTGTCCTTTCACTGATCTGAGCAAGGGAAAACCGTTGAATTTGCACTCACACAAAGAAGGCACTATTGGTACTGCACGACTTGGGAGAAACCTTTAACACAAGGTGTAGTCAAATCAAGCCAAAACCAGGCTTCATTTTACCTTAAGTGCAGTTTTAGAAAATAACACAGGCAGACACAGAATTAAGCTGTGTTTTCACAGAAACAGGACAGGTGAGGTTTGGAAAGAAGTAAAAAGCTGTGTGTGAGAATTTGGAGAGAGGATAGAGCAATGGCAAACTCCATTTGCAATCTTTTTTTTTTTTTCTTTTTTTTTCTTTTCTATTTTTCAATCAGAGCAGCAAGCACTGTGGCTGAAGAACACCCATGTATAGTATAACCATACATAAGTGAACACAGGCTGGGTTGATGCCAGAACAGTAAAAGCAGCACTCAGTATTTTTTAAGCACTTTGTATTGTACAGAGCCCTTTAAGGAAGATTGATTTCCATAAAGTCTCATTTCCATCTGAAGGTACTGATGATGCCATAAACCACAAGAGTTTCTCCACTCAAAATCCTGCAGTGGAATTTCAGACTCACCACAAGAAGCCCATGTATTAGGCAGGGCTCAAGGAACACAGGCATGTACTGCAAGGCATAGTGTTAGGTCAGCCACAGAATCGAAGAGCAATAAACATAGACAACAGTGCCTAGCTTTAAAATAATTGCACATATATATGCGTATACACACATTGCATGCATTTTGCCTACATTTTCTAGAGCATGCTACTTATTATTTTAAGTTTTTTGATCATCACATCATCTTTACTGCCCAGGTGTGAGCTGTCTAGTCAAAGAATGTGAAGCAGGATTCCCTGACAGAATTGTAATCTTTTTCTTGGGCTTTATTATAGATGTTTTGGTGTTTGTTTGTGGGGTACACAGTAGCTTTTGAGAGTGCTCTTCTTTCACTTCATTTATCTAGCTTGCATTTTGTCTCGTGATTTGACTGCTATTATACTTGGAGTAAAACAAAAGTCCTTCTCCTGTCCTGTGCCATAAAGGGCTTTGCAACAAGACAGAACCAACTGACAAAAGAAGGAAGAGAGAAGGGGGATGAGATATTATGCCATGTTTAAGATAAACTTAAGAGAAAATGCAAGAGTCACAATCCACTTCATGTATTTTGAAATTAATTAGTGTCAGTATGATGTTATCATAAAAATAACCAGTCTCATTTGGAGTACGAGCACAGAACCCACGACACTTGAACAGCCACCACAGAACTCACTCTCTAATGACTCCTTCCACTACACCCAATCAACATATAAAAGCCGTTGTCTTAGTTTTCAAAAAATATACTTTTCAAAGCTGGTGATGAAGCCTCAGTGACGCACAGCTCCGCATAAGTACGTAAGTGTCCCCTGAACCTCAGGTGTAGCTGCTTGTCAGGAATGCAGATGCTGGTGACATCTGCCTCACTAGGGACTGAGTGCTCCACTGATTCAATAAGGCTACACAAGTGCAACAGGCCTTGATGTCAGTTACATGGTTTTACATACCTACCATGTCAGTGGTTCTCAGCCTCCCTGGGAATTTATTCAGATATAAGTGTATTCAGCCCGTAACAATGTCTTCTACCTGCCAGAGAGCTAGAAATATTCCCACCTTTTATGAATTTACAGTGCATGACGGCTGGTATTTCATATGTTGGGAGGGGGAGGGAGAAAAACAGAGGCAGAGAGAAGAGAGAAAAGGAAAGGAAAAGAGAAAGGGAAAAGATGGGGAGAAAGGAGTGGGGAAGTAAAAGAAAACCAGAGAGAATTAGAGTGATAAGGAGAGAAAGATGAGAGCGAGAGGACAGTTTGCTAGACTTTATTTTTTGTCTCCATTTTATCTATTTCACTAAGAATAAATCCACTAACATACCTAACAACATTTGTCCAAACACTGTTTCAAAAGGCCTGGAAGCATACAAAACTGACTATCTATCACAGTGCTTAACCCATCCCGTACCTTTTCACTTTTGTTTAAAAGAGAGCATATTAAAAATTCCAAATTTTAAATTGCACATTACACAAGCATACAGTGCATCTACTAGCTGATGTAAAACTGCACATATGCTTATGCAACTGTGACCCAAATCAGTTAATTTTAGCTGCAGATATAAACTACAGACATCATTTAGGAAAGACATGAATGCTGGGATCAGATTAGATTTCTGTGCACTTTGCATGGTGAGGCTGGGTTTCAATAGAAAAAATGCTAACGGCATTAGTGGCCCAAAATGTTCTTTACCCACTATTCACTGATAAATTTATACATAGAGTTTTTAATGTGTTAGAGTCTCCTTTTCTGTGAGTTTAATTCTTATGATATTGTCAGTAATAAATACTATCGAAGTGTATTATTAAGAGATGTTATTTTTTTAAAAAAAATCACTATATGTCTATGATGCTAGATAAAAATAATTTTGGCTTTTCTAGCCAAAAATATACCCTTCATCATTAACACTCCAACCAGATGTCCAAACTTTATCAGATACTGATACAATGAATCATCCAAACATATTGACTCCACTGTTACTACTCACAATAGGCAGGTAAACTAAAAATAAGTTCTACTTTCAAGCAGTGTCTGTAAAAAATTGTCCTCACACAGGCAGCCACCTCAAATCCTGTGGTAATCAAGAAACAATGCAAATTTTCTCCAAACGTTTCACAAAAAAACTCTCACAAAATTGTATAATACTTCTAGTACCAATAAAGATAACTTAGTAGTACAGTAGGAATCTGGAGTGCTTAGCAATGCAAGAGGAATGAAGTATTTTGGTATTGGCTCTCATGCATGCACACTGAGATGTAAGTGTGGAAATAGAGTGGCGACCATAAATGCTTATCATTACAAAGGTTATGTAGCAAGTGACACAGCAGTTAAAAGTTCAACAATTTGAAAGTAAAAGAAAAAGGAAAGTAGCAATCTACTGTCAAAATGAAGTAACATGAAATAAATTTGTCTGTTTTTATGAGTTTTACTGACCAGAGTTTTGAGGCGATAGATGCTTTTCTTATCATTTACTAGTGACTGCATGCAGCATATGCAGAGACAGTGACAGCATGAGAGCTACAGGTGTGCAAAGAAGCTGGGCAGCAGGAGCTCTCCTTTCTATCAGCTCTACATGGAAGGAGTTTGGGAAGTCTGAGAGGGATTCAAAGGCATACTCATGTTAGAAATCTAAAATAGTGAACGTGTGTTTTTTGAAAGCATGTCTAATGTTTAAACACATAGGAACACATTTTGTATGATGAGCTGGCAGGGGGAACCAGTTTCATATATGCCTACAAGGAAACCAACCCTTTTCCTCTTACCTCCCTAGGTGAGATCTCTTTCAAAGTGTGAACCTCGATATCCATTATTTCAGTGCTGCATACTCATGATGCATAAGCATTATTTGCATTTTGTATGCATGTCAAAGGAAAATAACACTATTGGACTCATATGCCTTTTGCAAATTCCTCCAACTTTTTTTCTTTAATGATTTTTTTATTCCTTTGCAAGCCCTAGGATAGATCTGGATCTCCTGAACCAATACATTAATGAAAATGTTTGGCCCATAAAGATGAAAAAATGATACTAGTTAGAAACCTTACCCATGCTTGATATTTCTTTTTGCCTTGATGTTTCATTTTTGATAGATTGAATTATGGCATGTGGTGGGCAGTAAATAATTTTAATCTCACTGTTTTACTTAAATAATCCAAAACTGGTTGATAAAGAAATTGCAGAAATATGAAGTGTGTAGTACTTTTCAGAATTTTATAACCTATTATTTATCAGGGTGTGTTGTTTTACAAGGTATTTTTTCTAACAACCTCAATTTTTTATTAAATAGTAAGTACTTACAAAACCTAAAAATAAATGATTGTAATTTAGCTGAACTGGATAAAATTCCCTTCCCTAGCAACAATTTTTTTTCTAGATTTAATAACTTGCTTGTTAAGCATGATATTTCTTTTGGTTTAAATAAATAAGCAAGATATGATTTCTTCACAAGTATAAGAAGGAAAATGAGGCTTCAAGTACCATGTTAAATAATGCATATTTAATTTATAACAATGGATTTTGTCTTTGTTCTGCACCTTAATTTTTAGATGAATGCAAATGGATGAAAAGTTTCAAATAATCAAAATGTTTGTGACTTAAGCCATACCTGAACCATGCTCTGTCTCCATGAATATTTCTGAAGTAAACCAGTACAACTGTATTCACTGAGGTCACCCCTGTGTGTAAATGCACACCGGAGTGGACCTTTCAGATCCTTGTTATTATTTCTTCTGCTGTCTGCCTGAACATAAATTTCACCAAATATGGCTAAATGAACTTACTTCCTTCCAGTGGATAAAGCAAGTTAATGAGAATGCCTAAACTTGATATTGGCAGATTGGTCTCCCTACAACAGCTGTTCCTTGCTGTAGCTAGGATTCATTTCAAGTATCTATTTTTTCCTGGTAATATACTGTTTGTGACGCAAAAGAAATAAAACACTCTACAAACCCAGTAAGTGAAACAAAAATTGGTATCAAATGGAATCAGTCATTTATGTGGCAAATGATTTATAGATGTATTAGGGAGATATCCAGGATATAGTTCTCTGTGCAGACATAAAACATAGTTTTATTTAGTATAAGCATCTTTCAAACAAGCTGTATCCTAAAATGCTGCACAGACTTATATCCTAGTGTTACACTGATATTGTAAATAACAGCAGAGGGAGAAATTAAGAGGCACAGGTAAAAGGAATGTTTTCAACTGAGACCTGAAAAGAAACAGAGATGCCAACAAAGCACAGACTATATCTAATAGCAAAAGCTAGAGAAGAAGGGTTGTATGAGCCATGACAAGCAGCCTGTGGTGGGAGATAGGAGAAATCATTTGCTGATGAGCTGAGCCAGCAGAGAAGAGTCTAGGAATACAATGGTCAAATCTTCCCATCACACATAAAGACTTACAGTCCCTACTGAAGTAGACAAGACATACATGTGAGCATTCAAAGCCAGAATTTGGCTTTTTCCTCTGAATTTGGCTTATTCTCTGGTATAGATTGTGAACAATTCTGTCATCTTCACAGGATCTCAAAATATTTTTCCAGTGTAACTGGACCAAAAAACTGAGTTTTGTGGATCAGTCTAACTGTACAAAAGCATGTTTTACTGTTATTTTGGTTTTGTTTGGTTTGGGTTGGTTTTCTTTATGAAAATCATCTAGTTTATGGTGTATTCTGAAGGGAATGCTAAATGGATAAAAAGGGAGGCTTGGTCAATATGATTGCAGTTTTTCTATGCACCTAAGTGCTGGAACAGGTTGCAGAAAAATCGTTTAATAAACGTGACTGAAAAAGTCTCCGCCCTCAAGTTCAAATCCTGTAAAAGCTAATTTTTCAGGTACAGTCAGTGTAAGAATCAGTCTGTCTCACAAAGTTGTCATGGATTCTCACTAAAACCACCTAAATCAGGCAACAAGTAGAAATTAAAGTTCTTAAATTAAATGGAAGCTAATAGAGTCTTAATTAAGTAGATACAGAGAAAGCTTTCCTAGGTTTAGGGATTTTTTATTATGATGCTTAATACCACACCCTCCTTAGGTCATAGACAGCAATGCTTTTGAAAGAAATTTCCAGTTATTTCAAGGCTTACAATATGTTGCTATGGTGCATGCTGCCGAAGAGGATAAGCTAATGGGCTCTCTCTTTAATGTGATTAGAGCTATTATTGACATAATGCCAGAAGACGCAAAACCATTAGCATTACACTACAGCTCACTTCAGTCGCTACTCAGATTTAGCATTTGATCCACAATTTTAATTTTGCTCTGCTCTATTCAGGGCTGCATTACACAAAATGCATAATTAAAAGCTGATGTGATTCTCACTACTTCTCAAATTAAAAACATAGCAAACATTTGTAGTTCTAATCCACTAGAAATTAATAAATCAAACATTGTCTTTTATCCTCATTCCTCAGTGAAATTCAGGATTCATGTTGGGAATATTTTACAATGCAACACAAGACTACACTGAGAGTCACTGCTCAAAAAGAAAGAACAGTGTCTAAAGCCTGTATTGTACTACTGTGAGAACCTGAAGGACAACACAATACTGACAGCCTCACGATTCCTAAAGTTATACCAGGAGATGTTTCTCAATGTCATATTCCTACAAGTTCTTACAGTTTTTCATTTGTTAGCTTTCTGTGGTCACTAAAGAAGAGTAAAGTTATGGGTGGGTTTGATTTTGAAAAATCATACAACTTGTTAATTTAGAGTTTGCAGCTCAATACAGGAGTACTACTACTAATCCTAAGAAAATTTACTGCATATTCATGTTGCAGATCAGCCCAAGCATCATAGCACATAATTTTTTCTAAACACACAGATAGGTCTTCTAACAAGAAGATACTGTGATGGATACTGCACCCGCATTCTACTGCCTGTCTGTGCTCCCAATTTCAGTGTCAAACTGTGACATTATAAGTAATGCAAGACAAATAACTTGAAGTTAGGAAGTTAGAAGTAACAGTAGCAATGTTTAGTAACAATGTATGCAGAGTGAAACAGCATTCACAATTTGCTTGCTCTTATTTCTTCCCCAGATCTTTCCACCAACAGTAGGCATGAGTGCAACTCGTTGCTGTAAAGTTAAATGCTGATACTGCAGGTGGCAGAAGAAAAAGTTTAAAAATTTCATTCTGCTTGCGGAAGAAAATATAAAGTCCAGGAAATGCTAAAAACACTTAATTATTATTTTTTTTTTTTTTAATCATGGAGTGGTATAAAAAGGATAATAAGTTTTAGAATTGACTCAGATGTTTACTTCCATGATACAGTAAAAAGGGGTCGAATCCTAAAGCTTTGGATTCAAATTACAGCTGCAAATGTGCACATCTATAGAAACAAGTGTCAAGAGAACAAACATATACTGGCACCTGGATTTTATATAAATAGCAAAATATATTTCAATAGGAACTAATTATGAATTCAAAGTCAAAAGGTAAAACCATGTATTTTAACTACTCTTCAGTGTTATGAATTGTCTTAATTCTTATCACTGCTCATTTCCTTAAGCAATCCAACTGCTTATGGTACAACTGTCATTTTAAAGACATCTTAAAACCTGTATATTAGATAACTGGACTATTTTATAACCAAGCAAAATCTGAAGACTTAATCTTGTTTTGAAATTTGAGATCTCTTAAGCATTTAGATGTTTTGCTATCTGTCATTTTTAGGCAATGTGAGTCTGGGTAGACACTGACCAAATGCTGACTAAAACTACGTAGAATAGTGAAAATCTTGCTATCTTATAAATCAGAAATAAAGATCATTTCACCTCACCCTCACAAGACCACAGCTGTAGAGTCCATAATTTCTCTTAGGGTTTTTTTTCTCCTGCAGTTGAGCTGAAAATTTCTTTACTGAAATGTTACTATCTAGCACATAAATATAACTCCTGCTATTATTCAAGCATGATAGAATCCAAGTTGTTTAGAGTTCTTTTCTAGATGGGGTTTTTGAGTACAAATACTACTGAAAATACTGGCAAATCATAGGTAAATTTTATAAAAAAGAGGAAATTTCCTTGTGAAAAGTATCTAAAAAGCCGTATAATTAATTCACGCATGCATTAGGAAGCTAAAGGAAACAAACATGGAAGATAAAGTTTATCAATATTCATATACAGTTAGTACTTCTTAGATCTCTAGGAAGAGTTCTTGACCCATGGCTATACTCTTTGCTAAAGATTTTACTAAATAATGACATGCTAAAAATATTAGGAGTGAAATCTGGTCTTAATGAAGCCAGTGTAAACAATTTCATACCTTAAGACTTGCCTTGGATTAACACAGAAGAGCAAATCTGAACCTGAGCCCTTCCTGAATCCAGGCCCGAATGCACACTTTTCTACATAAGCATAAACTGTGTACACCCTTTTCTCCAGCCTAAGTGGCATTCTGTTTCTTTGGCCTGAGTGAACTGCTAGAGAGCATATGTGGCAATTTTGCATGGGCCAAAGTAGGAAGAAATAGTCCTTCTGAGCCCCTTCCCAGATGGGCTCGACATCAAATGCACTCAGATCTGACAGGAATCATTGTGTTTTCACCTTCTGTGGGCTCACCAAACACACAGCTTCAATGCTTTAGTTTTCTTAGTGCTGTACACAAGGGCTGGAAAACTTTCCCTACTAGCTCATGTCTTATTTAAATATCTCCATGCAAAAGGTCTCCATATTCTACTTTATTTTCACTTGATTTTAAAACTAGAATTTTCTGTCTCTTAATCAATAAAAATCGAATCTGATTAGATTCAGATCTCTCATTATTCAAAAACACTCAAAATTCTGCAATTTTCCAGATCATGCATTCTGGGAAAAAATATTACTATTTTCAAATGATTACATTTTATTTCTTTCCAGGATTATAAAGGATTGTCATTGGACTTATTTTGATTCCAATATTCCATATGTAGAGACTGCTGGGCTTTGTAGGTATAAAAACCTTCTGATGTTTGAAGTCCTTTTTGAAAAATCAGAAGAAAGTAATTTCCTCTGCAAAGACACATGGTGGCAAATCCTCCTATGCTCCTTGTCCAAGACGTACTGATATTAGTGTGCAAATAATGAGTACAAGGATGTATGCCAAATGTATTTACCCTTTCTCTGATAACAATCTTTACCATCATTACAGTCCATTTCCTTACCAGTATTGAATTAATGGGTTTGGATAAATCTTCTGCCAAATGTATCATACAAAACCAATTAGGAATTCTTAAAGGATCAAAAGCATCCTCTGGTCCCAGTGAGTCTGTACCTACTGGCTGGCAATATGGCTAGTAAACATTTTGAAAGTAAAGCAATGAAAAGCAAAGCAATGAAGAAAAAAAAGTGTGATTGCTGGAATGAAATACCATTTTCAGTCAGGCAAATGAGAGAGATTTATTTCAAAATCATGTTCTGACTCACATGCCTAGTCTTCTTGCTTAGCCTCTGTCAGTGAACCAGGTTACCTTAAACCAGGTCCAGCCCAGACCATGCCTTTTGACTGTGTGTGAAGCAGAGGCAGGTCTGTGTGCAGGGAGCTGCTGTACCTGAGCTATGAGCACATCCACATTTACTGCTACAGAAAAGGCAAAGACAAAAATCATCCAGCTCCTTCCTGACAAAAATTATGCCTAAATATCTTGAGATTTCACACAGGCAAAAAAATAACTCTCATACTGGCAAAGTGAATGGCAATGCAGATAAATAATAGCTTAATTAACAAGAGATAAGTACAATTCAATAGTGTAATACTCTTCCTAAGCTGCATCCCCGGTTATCTCCAAACCGCAGTGGACTAATTGAATCCTAGAAGTGTCTCATAAGATAAAGTATAAATATAATAGCAATACTGCAATTTATAAACTTTTTATTCCTCATTCTTCTCCTTACTTTTGATCCTACTGCTGTACTTTCCTTACTTCACACTTCAGCTGTGTTTTGGCCATCTATTCCCTTCTGCCAAGCAGAATGACTGACCACGTCTTTCTACACAAAATGTACCTGATCTGAGATGTACTTCCCAAAGTTGCCATGATAGCCAGAGAGATGTGCCAAAACCAATAAAAACTGTGCACTCATTCATAAAATGGAGGGTCAACACAGTGCCTGACTGCATTATGGGTTGCTTCCGTCCAACATCAATCTCCTTAAAGAGATTGTTTGCATTTTGTTAGAAACAATAAAATTCTACAAGCCGTGGGAACTACTGAGGCTGAGGTGCATCTCATTTGCAGACATATAATTGTGAATTGTTACTGTGTCATAGCAGAACAAAGGAGAAATGAGTAAGACTGGAAATAGGTGGAAGAAAAAAAGGAAAATACCTAAACTTAGAACATTCAGGCAGAAAGAGTTTAAATTGTGACCTTTTTTCTGGATGGTCTATTACTTAATCTCTGTTTTTATCCTTCAGTGAACACAGAATTTTCTGCTTAAAAACATCCTTTAAAGCAAATTATAAAATGAAAGAACTGTTATATGTAATAAGTGCAGATCATTTTCTGTACAGGTGATTTTTAGCTGAGGAAGCACAAGACCTAAATTAGCCACATGGATACTGGTGGACTGTGCAAGAGCACATTTTAAGTATGCAAGCATGGTTTTGTACCACCAAGATGATAACATTATGTATTAAAATAAATCTGCTTTTGCAATAAGAAAAAAGAGCCTGTCACTTAGTGTAAGGGAGAAGAAATATCATTCCCAGGCTATTGACAGCTATCAGCTGAGCTAAGCAGAACCAGCTGAGCGCATAGATGAAGACACAGGTTAGTTTCATTCCACTATAGGGAACATAAAAGCATGACACTCTATTATTAGTAATGTTTGTGTGTGTGTATGTTTATACATCTTTATATACTAGTAGAAGAACTTAGTGTAATGCATGAGGTGCAGCAGATTTTCAACTCTTCTTGACAGCCCCTCTGTAAAGGTAAAGCTATATAATGAATTGGTTTTTTGTTTAGAAAAAAAATTAAGGGGAAATTAGTCATGGTGTTTGGGGATGACAAAAGGGAATTAAGAAAAACAACCCAGCTTCCTCACATGGCCTAAGAGCATTTTTCCATTGTAAGTTCCCAGAATCCAAGTCACAACATGTATGTGGATATTTGGTGTCAGTGCTAGTTAGCAATAAGGGAAAGTTCAAAGAGAGGCAAATTGATTGGAATCAGACTCTGGGTCAGACCTGTATCATCTGTGCTGTGCTCAACAGAAACCAATGCCATGGCAATGCAAGAAGCAGCAACCTGTCTGACAAGAATGAGACCCAAACTGTGGGCAGGTACCAACTGTGGCACAGTCAGCCTTACTGAAAATTTGTCTGTGATGACCTGCAGTATCCACTGCTGTGCCTCAGCTCTGAGGTTGCACTGTCAAAACATATTGCCAGTCAAAATCGATTATACCGGACCACTGGCTTATGAACACAAAAGAAACACCCCTAGCTTTAAAGATCATCTTTGCAGGAGTACCACTGGTTCTCTATTGAGCAGAAATAAAAACCAAACAGCTTTATAATAAGACAGTAAAACATCACAGTCAACATGCGAAGAAAAGACAGTCCAACACCAAGCTGTATCAGCATATATTTTGTTAAAGGCTATGTTAGTTTATGCTAGTAGCATACTATATACACTACACTAAATAGCAAGTCTATATTCTGCTTTTGTACAAAATTGTACTTTTGACATAATCTCCAATAAGATCAATAAAATTATACATGAATTAACAATTAGCTGTCATTATAAAATGAGAAAAAAGGGCAAAACTCAGATCTCCATAACTGTCTTGCAATATCTGTTTAATTGCAATAATAATTTCACAGAATCACAGAATCATTAGGGTTGGAAAGAACCTTTGGAGATCCTCTAGTCTAACCTGCTGGCACAGGAAACTGTTCAGGTGGGTTTTGAATGTCTCCCAAGAGCAAGATTCCATGATCTTCCTGTTCCAGTGCTCTTCCACCCTCAGTGTACTGTCATTGTCCTTCACGCTGAGGTGGAACTTCTTATGTTTCAGTTTATGGCCATTACTCCTTGTCCTGTCATTGGGCACCACTGAAAAGAGTCTGGCACCATCCTCCTGACACCCACCTTTGAGGTATCTCTGTGTATCGATGAGATCCCCTCTCAGTCTTCTCCAGACTAAACAGGCCCAGCTCCCACGGTCTCTCCACATAAGAGAGATGCTCCAGACCCCTGATCATCCTTGTGGCCCTCCCTGGACCCTCTCCAGCAGCTCCTTGTCTCTCTTGTGCTGAGGAGCCCAGAACTGGACACAGCACTCCAGGTGTGGCCTCACCAGGGCCGAGTAGAGGGGCAGGATCACCTCCCTGGACCTGCTGGCCACACCCTTCCCAATGCACCCCGGGATGACATTGGCCCTCCTGGCCACAGGGGCACTGATGGCTCATGGACAGCTTGTGATCCACCCAGAGTCCCAGGTCCTTCTCTGCAGAGCTGCTCTGTGGGAGCTCAGCCCCAGCCTGTGCTGGCACTTGGGGCTGCTCCTCCCCAGCTGCAGGACCCGACACCGGCCCTTGCTGAGCCTCATCAGGTTTCTCTCTGCCCAACCCTCCAGCTGATCAAGGTCCCACAGAATGGCAGCAGAGCCTTCAGGTGGATCAGCCACTCCCCCCAGTTCAGTGTCACCAGCAAACTTGCTGAGGGTGCAGTTGATCCCTTCCTCCAGGCTGCTGATTATCAAATTGAATGAGATTGGTCCCAGTATTGATCCCTGGGGAACACCACTGACTGCAGGCCAACAGCTGGATTCAACTGGAGTAGAATTGCTTGCACTTACACATATTTACATATATGTAAATAAACTTATCAAAGTACTTTCTTTTGTTGTATGTAGGTAGTCCTGTACTGACTCTATATCTGCATTGCTTTTAGCATAGGCATGTACAAATTCTGAGCCCGAACCTCTTAATTTTACCACAGTTGAAATTATAAATATTAAAAAAACCACAAATACCTATGAAAAAAATCCAGCAAGTTTTGCAATTAAAATCTATTGCCAATTAGTTGTGTGGGACACTAAAGAATAAAAAAGGAACAACAGAAAAGAGACTTCCAAAATGTTTCCTAAAACAAAAAAAAAAACAAACAAACAAACAAAAAAAACCCAGTTAATGTAGCAGGCAGGAAAAAGTGGATTTGTTGTATTGGAAGTAAAAGATCAGTCAATTGTAAGGAAATTACAGTAGTTCTGGTCTCAGATGGGTTTTCAGTAAGTTTGCAATGTACAGTACACAGGTCAAGGCTATTTGTTCTTACCATAGATATACTTAAAAGGCCAGAAATACTAACCTGAAAGAGTGAAAATATTTGCTACCATAATGCAATAAAATTGTATTGTACAACAAAATATTGTAACAACACAACCAACAAATCACAGAATATTGGATTTAATTCTTTACTTTTTTGTAGGTGACTGCTGATGTGTCAGGGTACATAGAGTACCTATGTCTTTTGCAGTCTCTATATCTTCACTCCTCAATCAGCTAGGTGATGAGACATGAATTTTTAGTGGCTGTGGTATGATGGTCTGTGGTCGGACTATATAGGATTTGCTACTTCTGTTACAGTTTGGGCATTAAAAAAAAAATCAGACAAAAATATGCTGAGAAGAACAAAGTAAAATATTTACTGGTGGCTGTTAAACTACATCCTTCAAGTTAAGGCTAATGTGCTTTCCAATATGGGAACATTACCAAGGGGTCAGCATTACAACATTAAAATTTTAGAAACCAGGACTCTCAGGAGCAGTCCATGGTCTTACAAGCAAAGGAACACAAATAAAGTGATGGAGCCACTGAACCACAAACAGTAGTTTTTAAGTGAAAAGTCATGCAAAGGTACAAGGGCCTCAGGTCTCTGGTGTAACAGGTACATCTATGTCTGCCTATCAGCTCACTCAAGTGCTATTAAAGGCCAACCAATCCATCTGAGTGGGCCCATTTGCTCCTTGCAGGTACAAATGGCTATTTGCTGTACATATGCGATTACACACTCACTTCCTTTGCCCTATGCTAACAGCATGTAAAACAAAAAAGTGCCATTTTATGTACACAAAGGCACTTATCTGGGGCCCTTGGGCTCTGAATACAAAGCACTCTGAATAGATTGATGGTACTGCGGTGGGGACAAACAGGAAATGGACAACTGTATTTCCCAGGTTAATAGCGTAATGATTCTCTATTACTAAAAAACTTGTGCACTTCACCACCTTTTGCTACTGATTTTTCCAGAGTAGAAAGATATGCTATAATGGAAAGCAGACAGATTCTATTCAGGCAAAGGATACCAAGAAAGAAAAAAGAGTTGGTGAGTGATTCTGGACTTCTCTTCTGACTGCTGTTATATCTCTGCAGTTTCTGCTACTGCTGACTTAAATGTACCAATGCGCAACTTTTTTTTTTAATTTGTCTGGTTTTTCTTATTGTGTTTTTGTTTTGTTTGTTTGTTTGCTTCTTTTATTTGGTTACAATATAATACAATATATGAAAATTTTCTAACAAAGGCTGGATTCTATCCAGAGTTTCCAGTTCCTTAAAAAAATACACTTAAATGTAATTAGGAAAAGCTTAGGTGACACATACACTGGATGGAGTATTTCATCCACAAACCTCCAGAGACTTGTGACTAAATTGCATGCATCATAGCAGGTGCAGTGCATTTTACTGCCTGTATCAGCTCAGATCCCTGGTGAAAACTACAGGAAAGCAACTCATTAAAAAAAAACAAAAACCAAAAAATAAAAACTCCCACACAGTAATGCCTGCACATTTTTTTTCCTGCTTATCTCCTGCAAACACATAGTATTTTTCTATTCAGAAAATAAATTCTATGCAGAAGAGCAACAGGACTGTTAAAAGTGTCACTACACCTAGCAAGTATGACTTGTACTAAGATTCAGACTACACTTTTCAAAGAATGAAGCATTTATAGACCTTGCTACACAGACAGATTTTTTCCTCATACCCCTTCAAATGCATTTGTTACTTAAATGAAATATCAGTGTGAACGGTACTTTTAGAAATATCTGCGTATCCTTGCCATAAACACCAAAACCATCTCCCTACCAGGCAGTAGTGATAAGACTAGGAATGTAAGCTCATAATTTGTGTTTTTTATTGTCCCTTGGTGACTCATACTCCAAACACCCAGGTAGTTCTCAGCTTTTTGAAATTTGGCTTTGTGTTAAATTTTGAACGATATCTACCATTTTACACCTCAGAGCTCAGAGAAGGCAGCACAGTAGTTGGTGTACAGATGTGACAGAATGTTTTTATTCCAGAAAAAAACTCCCTGTTTTTGACACACTGGAAAATGTACAGCCAGAGAATGCTTGAGGCGAAGATGCCACACCAGCCTTACATCTGTCTGCTTTCATTTGTCTACAACTGTGCTTATAGATAAAACATGCCTTCCAGATGTCATCACAAGCAGTGTTCATATGCTGACTTCACTGAGATACTATTGTTTGCTGCCAGCATAACAGAGTTGTAAAACTAAAATATTTAAACTCTGCGCTACTCAACACAACTTTGAATGTCACACAGGATCTTATTTCAGGATTAATTAATGTAGACCCCAATAAAATAATCATGTGTTAAAAAAAACCAGAACTAGCTGGCATATACAGTATGTTGCCCTTTTTTCTTTTTTTTTTTCTTCTTTTAAAGACACAGTTTGTGTTCCAGGAAATACAGTAGAGGTAAAGAAGTTGCCCACAAAGCAACAAAACATACACCCCCAATATGTTTGAAATGGGTGAATACATCTGTATAATGTGATAACATTCTGTATCTGGCACATATTTTAAACTCTCCAGATTTTGTGGAAGGATTGTGACTGAAAACTAGCAGCAATATTTTAGAGGAATATCTTCATCTACAGTGGTTGCAATTAAATCTATATAGTCAAATACACACATCAAATCTAAACATTAATCTATATACAAATCTACAGAATTCATTGTTTGGTTTTTTTCTTCCTTTATCGTGTCTTGTGAACATTTCACTGTCATTAATAACTTGCCACCACAAAACTTTGAAAGATTTCTCTGGTGGTCGTTCTGTTAACAGAACTTCTGTTCAACTACACTTAGTTCTAAGTTAAAACAATGTTAATTAAAAATTCACGATGTTACATCCATGTAATTGCTTGTAGAGAAGAAACAGACGTTTTCCTCCACAAAGTTTTCTGCTCTCTAGTCCAAAATCTTTAAACTGTTGAGTAATTTCTTTTGACTAATTTGAAGACAGTGAGAAAAAGTAAACTTTTACCACTGAAAATACCTGTTTGACTTTCAGACCTTTCTTGCAATTAATGAAATCATGACCTAGGTATCTCAAAATGTTTTGTTTTGTGACTTTTGTGAAAATTATCATACTGATCATGATACACATTATTCCTGTCACTCCATAATAAAAATTATCTGATACCCCTTAATTAAGATATAACAGGTTAAATATCTGAAAGTTGAGTTAATAACTCCTAGAGAAGTATTGTATGCCTGCAAAAATCCACATAAAATGTGTAAACTGTCCAGAACTAATTATTTTGGAAGAGATTTCATTTCTAAAGAGCGGAGTGCAACAGAAAGAGGGCTGTAAAACTTATTTGACTGTGCATCTTGAAGGGTTCTTAAAATTTCTGCCAGCCTTTGCTCAGGGTGGAAGAGACTGCATCTTCAACTTGATGAAATCCACAGAGAATATTTTCAGCTCCCCCTAACTGTTATGAGACACATATTTTTTATTCTGGGAATTTGTATAGTATTCCAACACACTTTAAGAAATCTTTGTGCTCTAACATCTATCTACTGAGGGAAATTATAGGGTGTTTTTTACCTAGTAAAACTGCACCGTACATTCTCACATGATCTACTGAAGGGTGAACACAGCCACTTGGCTTATCACTCATTGCAATTAGCATTAAATTTTCTTTCTTTTTTTTTTTTCTTTTAAAGGTTCTTTCAAGAAAACCAAACCCTAAAATAGTAGAAAGAAATTGAGAAATCACCAGTTTCTGCCAACAAAAATAAAAAAGCTATGGAAAAAAATTAAGTGAGACACTAAGAGTGACTGCTAGGATACAGAACTCCATATATTTCGCAGAACTTTATATTCATCCACTAACAGTGAGAAAAATCTTGCTGCTTGTCATCCATGTGTACTTCAAAAGAACCCAGGGTATAGAGCCCTCATTTCATCACGAACAGCTGAGCTGATTCAGTTAACTGTGTAGAATATCTTACAATTATTTTATTTAACTGCTCAAAAATATATATATATACCATGGTCCATACAGTAAGCTATCAAGTAGTTTTCAGGAATTTCAGTAACTTCTGACTCCTTAGTTTCCTAAGTCAGTAATTGCAACTTTATAGAAAGAAAACATATATATTTTTGTGTTTATAAATATACATGTGCACACACATAGAGATGTATTTCCATACAGGAGTTGGGGGAACAACTATTTGTAAATAATCTGTGAACATCTTCATCTTTTCTTGTAATAGGTAAGTTCTATTTCAAAATACTGTATTGGACTGCCTCTACATTTCAGGGTAAAATCTTTATGGTTATCAAGTAATGTGTACTTCTCTTTCAAAATCTTCACATAGTGCTTTTGAGCCAATAGATCAGAACGAGACACACTGGTCTCAGGTCATCCCTCACAATATTCTTCAAGCAAGAAAATCCACATTGTACTCTTAAGCAGCAGTAAATATACACATCTGATTAGGGAAAACAGTAACAGAAGAACTTAAGGAGCTTTCAGAGGGATAGACCTACATTATGCTTTACAACACCTGCTACATATTCTCCCCAGCTAACAGTTTTCAAATTTTACTTTTAGGGAGTAATAACAATTTAAATTAGGAGCTCAGTAATTTGCCCTCTTTAAAGCTCAATTTTAATGTCATTCTTCAAAACTTAAAAAATGACATTATTGTCAACAAGCTTTATTGTAGTGGCAACAACATTTGGTCCAGAGAACAAATTCTGCTTCATTTGCAAGGACAAAAAATACCCAGTTGACCTGAGAATTGCCAAAAGGAAATTGACAAGAATGTGGGAAAGTTAAGTTACTCTCTAAACAGCTGCTACTGAAAAGATGGAGCAAAGAATTAAGGGACATGCCTATCAAGAACTAAAACATCTATTTCAAGATTATTACAAATTGTATGGGAGAAAATTATAAAAAAGGCCATGAAGGGCCTTAATTTAGTGATCTAACCCTCACCAACAGTGAACAGGACTTTACCTCTCAAGTATCTAAATCACTTTAAAAAATGAAACTCAAGCTCCCACTTACACCTTTCAGAAAATTATATAAAAGGACTCATTTACATAACCGTCCACAAAAACTCTCATCTAGAGTACAATCTTGCAGATTGTACCTGTGAATTAAAAAGTGAAGGACAAAAATTTCTATTTGTTTTATGCTGAAATGACTTCTTTCAATAGAAAAGAGAGGCAGAGTAGATCTGAGAACTCTGGAAAGAAATTCGTAGTTTTCAGACAGATTCACAGAGCAGAAATACATATGATCACATCTTGACTACAAGCAACACATATGCTTTTTGTCATTGGTTCTTTATCTATGTGATATTGGTTTCCTCAGGTATCACTCCTAATTAAGAATCCATCCATTTTCCCCTATTATTTCATTGGGAACATTTGCCCTGCTGAGGCAATCTTGCTTCTGGGAGCCCTGATGCAATACCACCCCCACACATGTCTACTGGTGCTCCCTCTGGTTTGTGAAACTGAATCCAAGGCTTCTGTAAAATTTCTGACCTAAAAATACTGTTGTCACACTTATTATACCTGTTTCATCCGGTCAGTAGCCTAATGTATTCACAGACTGCCTCGACTTACAGTTTCTAATGCTTTATCTAACGGCTTATAAATCTGTCACACCCTTGATAACCTGTGCTCTTCTGTGAATGACTGCCTGTAAAAATACAAAGGTTCTGCAGCTGTAGTGAAATAATTTGTAGAAGGCAAAGTCCATGCTGGAGACACAACATCTTTTCCCTGCACATTGCCTGAAACATTCATATCTTTTCTGGAGATGATTTTGCTTAAGCCCTTTGAAAATAAATCATTCTCAAAAGCACTCAAGATTTCCCTGAAGACTTTGTAAGGCTTCCTGCTTCATAGGTTTCCATTCCTTTGCTCTAAGGCTAATGCATTTTAGGGATGTTTGTTGTGATGCAAAGCTAACTTACGAGTAAAAATAAACTACCAGCATTTATAATGCTGTTGGAAGGCAAAGAATGCCAAATGCTAAACTTAAATTACCAGAGTTGGTAGTCGTTCCTTAATAACCTTCTCTTTAGACAGCTTTTGCTGTCTCAGAGGAAAAGATATTTAGTAGGAGTGTAATGATGAACATTCCATCACTTAAAAAAACCAGCAAAATCCCCAAACCTGCAATATCCTTACATGAAGAAAAAAAAAAAAAATTTATGGGAGAAGATGATGGCACTCCACTTCCAGTTTGATGCATGAAACCAGGGGCGAATCATTGCCATTATTACTCAAGTGAGCTATATGTTTATAACTCATAAGCCATCCTGTTTACCCTTCTGTGAACACTAGGAGCTACACTTAGCTTGTTTCAGGTATGCCTGTCTACACAAAGATTTTACCAGGGTTCACATAAATAAATATTTACAAAAAAAAAAAAAAAAAAAAAAAAGAAAAAAAAAAAATTTAGAGGAAAAAAAATATATTAAAAAAAAAAAAAAAAAAAAAAAAAAAGAGAGAAAAAAGCAATGTCTAGAGGAAAAATCATTTTTGCACAGAATATTGAACCTGCAAGATCAGCAACTTCCTGATTAAAGAACACATTGTTATCTTAGCATATATTTACTTACGTAAAATAGTTATTTGCCTTTAAATTTTGCTCAGCAGAGAGAGAATTCATGAAGTGCTAGTATTTCACACTGCAAATAGAACTGCAAACAGAATTTTGCTGTAGACATGTGTTGGAGCACAATTTCATTTAAAAAAAAAAGCCATACAATTTAACAATTTAGAAATTCTCATATATGTTTTATAAAAATGTATGAGAGACCTGAAAACCATGGAGAGTCATAACTTCGAGTTGGCTCATTTGTTTCCATTTTATTACAGCACTACATGGTGGGTATCAGATTCTTCACAGAAAAAAGCATATTCTATATGCTTTCATATTTCATATCTTTATTCATAATCTGCTTTAGCAGAACTATATTATAGATTAATACTATTTTTTCTGACTGACAAAATATAATTTAAATAAGACCAAAGAGAGCTCTGAACCCCAACAGAGACCTATCCTGAAAAAAAACCACCACAAGTATTACTTGAAGCTATCTTGAAGAAGCACATTTCTGCTTTATTGATAGGTAAACTACTATATTCTATTTATTTATTGTTCTCTAACTGAATTCACTTCTTGCTGAAGGCCACCACACAACTATAAAATGCATTGAGTATATTGATATCCTTCATTTTTGACAGACTAGGCTTTTGTTCGGGGCCCTGTAATGAGGATATTGACAACTTTACAAAAACTTGTCTGCAGCTGCTTGAGTATATCTTAACAGTAAGTTAAATCGTTGGGGCGTACTACTATGAGAAAGGGAAACAATCTGAGTAAATTATAGCCTTATACTACACCCTAGATATACCCAAAATTAATTCTGTGTGTGCAGCTCTGCATATCCACTGCCACAACATCATCTAATCTTTCTAGTTTGGGAAAGGTGGGGAGCATGGAGCACCAAAATTTCCCAGACCTTGTCCAACTTTCAGTGGGATCAGAACTGATTTGCCTGTACATTTCTGCTCTCTTCTCTAAAATAGGAATTTTGTATATTGAAGGACACATCTGTCTCCGTTGACTTAATGAAAATGGGAACTACTTCCCCACTTATGTGGTCCTGTAAAACAAAATGACAAAACAAAGAACATACAGGCATGTGCTTTCCACTGCCTGTAGTATCTCATGGCCTGTTCTGGTCCTACAGGTATTCGCCCCACACCCTCCCTAAATTGATACATCTTCTTAAGCTCTTCCGGTAAGCATGGAGACAAGAAGAACTATAAAGGAGAGGAAAATAAGGGCTCAGGCTAAGTCAACTTCTGCAGAATCTAAATCTCTTTGTAATCTGTATGGAAAAGTCACAGCATCTGCTGTGAATCAGTTTTCCTTTCTAACACATTGAAATAAATACCTGGCATTGTGCAAGACTGTTTTTTCTGTCATCTTTTTTGGTTTCATTTCATAAATTTAAATTTCATTCATTTATTGTTCTTATTTACTGACTGCTATACACAGCTCAATTGGCTGTTTTGGGAAACATTTTACAGGATAAAATCCTTACTCCAAATCTTATTACCTTTAAGTCATTTGCTCTGTCATCCAGTATTTTCAGTATAGCTCAGCTACGACACAATTCTTCCATTTAACTGCATATTTTATCTATAGAGCCACCTGCAGATCTGCCCTTTTTGCATGGAATCAGAAACCAGCCATCAACTACCCCCTCATGCATTTTAAGTTCAAAGAACTTTGACCTGGCTAAGATTTCAAAAACAAAAAAAAAATTACTAAATCCTCAAAGTCACAATTATTGAGCAAAGCAAGTATACAATATAAATGCAAGATTCATATTTACTTATTTACTGAAATATGAAAATCTTAAGACTTGCCAGACAAGTGAGAAGGCTGAAGAGGCATTTCTCAGGCATTCTATATTTTAAATATTAGCATTACCATACAGCATTGTCTGAGGATTTAATGTCACTACGTAACGTCACTCCACAAGATCTTCAGAATTTCCCAGGACAATATGGTAGATCTTAGTTCAAGTCAACTTTCAGACAAATTTGAACAGACCTGGGTAACTATTACTACCATCAGGACAAAAAGAATATTGTTATATAAATAACCCAATGCTATCCACTGTACCACTGAGCATGGCAACAGTCTTCCTTGGGATGGCTCAATTTTTATTGTAGCTGTTGCTGTTTAAATCTCTAAAATACCTGCAAAATCATGAAATTAAATTAACTAATTAAATACTTTTCAACGATTTTTTTTTTTCCAGAATGACATGGGCAATTAAAATTCCCATCAAAAATATGTCATCCAGTTCAAGACTGGTGGGAGTACAAAATTAGGGGGGAGAAACTTGGGAAAGTTATGGTTTAGAATTTTCTCCCCATTTCTCAGACGAAGTGAAGCAAGTATTAAAGAAAGGACTTAGAAATCCTCACTAGACTCTAGCTACACTGCCAAAAGAAATCTGGGGATCTGGAAGGAATTTATTAGGCCTACAGAAAAACCCCTATCACCATTAACCAAATCAACCTTAGAGAAACCAGGCTGTTCCTTAACTGGATGCACCTAACTTAGGTGATCTCCACTGTCTCTCCATAATTTAGCAGTCAAAGCTCCAGCTGTAGCAGCTGTGTTAGGTGTCTAAAGCAAGCAATGTGACTCTAAAGCAATCCCCCCAAGACTCTCCATCACAGCGATTTAATTTCACTGAAATTTCATTGCTTAATTCCTTTAAAATCTTTCAGAGATCCAATTTTAAGTTCATCAATTAGACAGACAGGTATGATAATTCTCCTGGTTTTATTAGAACATTTTGGGGTACACTCTGGCTCCTTCCAGAAGACACACAATTCTTGATATCTCTTTCTAAATTAAAGCAAAACTTGGTAAAATCAGGGAGAGAAGGCCTTACATACAGCACTGGCATGCAGACAGGCCATTCACATCCTCGTTAACAATGTAAATTGTTATTTTCATTTGGTTTTTTATTACAGAATATTCTATTCTGCAATGTTTTCAGATGTAGCATATTTAAAGCCTTAAATAAAAAACCTAAAATGAAAAAAACTCAACTGCCACAGTTTTGCTTTTTGTATCAGCCAGGAGAAGAAATAATTATTAAGGCATGGGAAGGGTAGTTGGGTAAAAAGGACCATAAACATCATACTGAGAGTATGTGAGTCTCTAAAATTGCATCCTTCCTTAGTTCTACACTTACAGTTTTCTTGACAGCAGAAAACATTTGAAAACAGAAAAAGGCATCTTCACCTGTGAAAAATATATGATTTCTCAAAAGAAAAAAAAATTTTTGTGTGAAATTACCCAACTGCCTGTATAACCACTTCCCCTCTGTGGGTTGAATGTGGTAACCCAAAAACAATAGATTGTTTATATACACTGTCCAAAGTAAAGAAAAATATGTATTTTATCTGTTTTTTTTTCTCCTACTGCTCAATTTTTTTGTACCACTCAATTTGTAACTTCTGCCAACTTTATCATTTTATCTTGTATTTACCAGCAACCACAGCATCTCCCCAATCATTTTGCAAGACAGTTACTCTTCATCACACATTTATGGGGAATAGGGCTTGATTGCTACAAAGGCCTCTACCAATGGAAATGTAAGTCCTCCAGGATGCTTGAAGTACTGCTGTCTCCATCTGCAAAGGTTATGGTGATGAAGCTGAGACTCCAAGGCAGTCACCTTCTTGATATTTGCATGATCCCCTGAGCCATATTGATAGGGAAATCTTATCCCAATACAGCAAAATCCCTTTAGTAGTCAATAAATATATAGGCACAAATGTGTAACATTTATATTGGTAATATATTATATATCTTTTGTACAGAATAAAACAATATATCATTTCTATTATCCTCAGAATTAGCAAATAGGTAATTTAGTAATGCATCTTGGTATGTCTATATATACATCAACACAGTACTGTCTTTATAAATATTTAAGTGCCATTATTAATCAATTAAACTGGCCAATCTATGTGCCAGTAATATGTTCTATAATTTTTAATATATCAATAAGCCCACAAAATACATTTAGAGAGAAGCTTATTCATTTTGGTGGGTTTTATCTAGAAAGAGAATTCAAGAGTTTCAAGTTGCACTTTCGAGAAAAGGATGCACCAGAAGATTCAATTATGAAGTATAGAAGGAACTTTTCCAATAGCCTGTGAATAGGAAAGCCCTTTTGGATTTTCTGAACACTTCTCTAAATAAGGGCAAAGGTCATATGCAAGCCCAACCACATTTCTCATTAACAATTCTGTGCCAAATTATACGTTTAGAAAAGGCATCTCTGGAAAGCAAAACTTCTCACACTTTGAAAAACCCAACCTCAAACATAATACAGAAGAGATCTTATCCTTCTGAGTAAAGTAGGAAAAACTGGAAAGGAATTTGCACTCTTTTTGCTGCTTTAATCACATTTCACAGAAGAAAACTCACTATTGAATTTCAGGTCAAGAGAGTTCCCAAAAATGAGCTGAAGACAAATAGAGGTGAAGATTCTCATGTTTTTGGCCTCCATCATGAACAGACATCTTCAGAGGCAGATTGTTATGCCACTTAAAAATTCAAACCCATGAATGGTTAATCTGAGATGCGTGAACTCAATAAACAATATCGGAATTAACTGCTACTGTAACACACAATGACATGTTTTCAAGACTGAAAATATTTTGATTTTCCAGCTTTAGTATTTCTGAACATTTGCTGATTTCCATCAGAGAAGAAGACACTGAAACTCGATGGAATGTTATCAGTTTATTGGAACTAAAATTGTCCTTGAAATCTCATATTATATACAATATAAAGAATCTCAGTTCAAATAATGGTTAATTCATCAACTAAAAATCCCAGTTTTCTGGAGTTCCCTTTTTATACATATAACATGCACAGTGTTTCACATATAGCAATTGAAAAAAAGAAAGAAAAGAGTGGTTTTACAGTTATAAAAGTCTTGGCCATTCTGTCATAATTCTCACCATGTGTGAAATATGCTGGTGTTAAAAAACAAATGTTCTATTGCCAGTTGTGTTTTTGAAAAGCAAGCAGCTTTATGCAACACACGACAGTGATTTTCCAGCAACAGTTTGACAGTGCATGGGCCCCGTAGTTGAAATTTTTTGCTCTAATCTTTGTTTATAGTAGAAGTAAATAATCCAAACAAAGAACATTCCACTATGCAGAGCTGATGGCTTTGTGATAAGGCAGAGCCTGGCACGAATGACAGAGCCAGCAGTCTATTGAGGTAAAAAACAGCACTCTGATAAGTAAAACTGTCTTCTGATTTATAGACCTTAGGTTGGCTTTTTAACCCTTGAATCACGAAAATCTGCACCATACAAAGGCTTGTGAAGAAAGGCATGTAAAATAAAAAAAAAAGAAAAACTTTAAAAGAATTTTTGAAGAAAAACTGTAGTGGCTAAGATGTTACTTTTATCCCCAAAAAATCACATTAAATCTGAATTTTAAATATACTACATGCAAGAACTTTTACTAGTGATCAATTTTTGTATTGGACATATAACTTCTAAAAGAACATTTGAAAAGCAAAACCATTTAAGATCAATCCTTTCTTTGTTTACACAGAAATAAATGGGCTTGAAAAAATAATGAATATTTATCTTGCAAAATTTATGATGTCAGATACAACATGATACATGGCCTTTGGTGTCAGTCATATCTTCTGTATACAAGTCCTGAGAGACTCTGGTCCTCAGGCAGATTGAAAAGACTTTCAGTTCTTCCATACAGTACTTCCAATAGTTAATTCAATTGTTAATATTTAATAGCAAACAGCCCTGAGAACTGCTGCAACCCTTTTCCAAAGAGCTCCTAAACGCAGAAGACAGTTATATATTTGCATATATGAATAATCACTTAATAAACAATGTTATTTGATTTTCAACTCTCCCCCCAGCATTCAATACATGGATAAGCAGACTCTTATTCACAGAATTCATGTGACTTTTTGACCAGTGGACCTGTACAATTAAATGTACAGTCCTGCTACAGTCTTAGTAACTGAACATGGTGTTTGCCAATTCTTTTTCCAGTCTAATTGTCATATTAGCTGACAGATAGACACCTGGACTTCGTAGGAGGTGAGAGTTAGCCTATACAGTCTTAAATTGGGATTTGTGGACTGTTTGAAAGGGAAAAAAGACATGGAAGGACAGTTAATAAACACTGCCACAGCATCAAATCGCATTCCGGAAATGGAACTATGAATTTTCAGGCCATCAAACTCTAGCAAGACAGAAATTCAGACAACTTATGTTCTTGCTCATCCTAGCTATCAAATGCAAATATGCTCGTACATAAAGTACAATCTCAATTAAGTCCTCTTTTAGGTCTATGAAAATTTCAAGACATCTCAGAAAACTTTCCATGTTATTCAATCTGCTAACTAAACATTTTTCCAGTGAGATCAGATACCAAGACCAGAAATCATCCCAAAAACCTACAATTTCTGTAAGATCTATTTCACGGTTCAGCATCCTACTACAACTATGCCTAACAGTTTCTTCTGTCATGCCTGAGTCTCACCAGAAAGGGTCCTGGGCAGAAACAGGACTGGCTCCTCTTTCTGCAGGCTTTTTTAAATGATCAAGAATGTAATAGGCTCCACTCAAGACATATTTCCTTCCCAAATACTATTTCACAGGAGAGGTGGTGAAAGAAACCCTGAGATGTAGTTCCTTCTCATTTCCTACAAGCCTGTTGTAGACAGACAAATCATTGCAATCCTAAGCCATGTCAGACCAGGAATGGGAAGCTGGTGTGTTGGCCTCAGTGGCACCATATTTTTCAGTGCTGCCTACAGTTTGCTAGCAAGTTCAGGAGCTTTTTATTCTGAGAATTTTAAATACGAAGCTTTCATACTTTAGAACACTACTTTAATGATCATTAATATTTAAACTACTAAAAACTCCTTACCAATATTTTGACCAAATTTTTCATTATAAATGTAACCACCTGAAAATGCTACTTCTCTTTCAAAGGCTATTTCTGTTAGCCATCTGAGTATCTGCACAAGGCAGTAACTCCCTGACATGTAATGTAACCATACCTATAAAACCCTTTTTCTTTTTTTGAGACAGGATATTTCCTTCTGTTTTGTATTGTTTTTCTGAAAGAATCAAAACCAAATACATTCTCTGCAAAATTATCTGTTGCCTTCAACATATCTGACTTTTATTTGGTACAGCACAGAAGATCAGCAGTCAGCAAGGCATGATGATTTCTCATTTCTTTATAGTATAACATGGCCTTTAATAAGCCAGTATAGCCAAAGCCCGTGAATTTATTTCAGTACATGAACCTAAAAGTTCTCGTATGGTTTTACTAAATAATTTAATTTTAAATGAGCAGAAAACAATTCTCTCAGTAGCACAGGATGGTTAAAATGTATGACCACAAAATTAAAACAATGCAAGGCAAGCCTTTATATCATTAAAAAGTTATCTTCCGTGGATTTATAATTCCAACTGTTAAATGCAGAACCTATGTGAAAAGCCTCTAGGACACAGTTTTGATGTAGGAAAAATTATAAACTAGGATTTTTTCATCAAGCTGATATGCTGCTCCAAAAAAAAATGCCAACTTTTTAAACAGGGAGAACTTTCTTGGCTTCTCAGATTTGATACCTCAAAAAAAAAAAAAACCTATATTAAAATTTTGTTAAACCCTGCAAACCCCAAAAAGTTATTAGAAAGCCAAAGACCACATAAAATTTCAGGTGTACCAGTTTAATTTTAGTGAAGTCCAAGTGGAAAAAAGACCCTCAGCATCTGATAAATTTGCTACTATTTAAAAAGATTATTTTAGTGACATCTGATTTTGCTCTCAGGACAGACTTCCACATGAACAGAAATATTGATGTTTAATTCTGCAATGAGAATGAAAATGAAACCTCCTTCTTTCTTTTGTTAAGAAAAAATTTAATGGACACCCAAAAGGAACCATAGCCTGACAATTTCTTCTAGTGACTGTAATAAAATACTTCTGCAAAAATGACCAAAAAAAAAAAGTTTAAAAAAGGTCAAAAGAGAGAAAATAGCAACAAAACAGCAGAAAGAGCAGTAGCCACCTGGTAAAAGGACTGTTTGTGCCCAATATTTTGGAAGAAATTGTTCAGGAACGGTTCATCCATGTGAAAAGCCAAGTCATATAAGGCTGCAAAGGTCAGTGAGACCTCTGGTGATCAAGTCAGTAAGTACCAGCCACACATGCTAGACTGTCTTGAAGTAAAATTAAAGTGCAGACACGACAAATCCTTTTATTTATACATAGCAAGGAACACACAGCTTCTTTTGTTATAATACCTCTACTGCACTGCTTCCTTATTGCTCTCCTAAACTCTTTCACTACTCCCAAAGTAACCAGTTCTCAGAGACTTACGACAATATTGTGAAATAAAAAATGCTGTCTCTGACCCTCAGCTGATACCAGGAGCACTAGCAATAGCTTTGGAGGTGATCATATTAAAGATCTTGAAAACTTACAGTTACAAACATCTGCTTCATTTTGCCTGCCTTGAGCATGTTTGCACTTGAGCTTCTGGCCTGTGCCAAGGGTCAGTTTCAGGCTGATTAGTAACAAGTACTGCAGTAGTGGAAGCAATAATAAAGGCTCAGTATCAATAGTTAATTTATTTCTTGTTATTGACTGAACAATTTATATGAACATTGCCAGGGTGTTCCTTGTGGCACCTGTGAAAACCAGCTCCAATATTGTCAAGCCAGGACATAGGCCTGTTTGCAGAAACATGTTATAACTCCAGAGCTACATTCCCTAAAGCTTCAGTCAGAATTGCAGATGCACCAGCCTGATGCAGGTTGAGGTTGAGGAGGCAGTTGTTTGCAAATGTTTGTTCTTATAGTCCAGAAGAGAAAACTGATGACTGCAAGGGCGAAGAGATTTATGGCAAATACAGAGACCAGGAGTTCAGACCGACATCTCCATCAGGGAGAAAATAGGACAGGAAAGGAGCACTAGTGGTGGAGACAGTAAATTCTGTTGGAGATTCAGTATGTGCTTTGCACCACAAACAAGAGAGAAGATGCCAGAGACAAGACAGAGACAAAGCTCAGATGGAACAAAACTGCATTATGGCTCTGAAGGTTCCCCTACACAAATGAACCATGAGAATAAGAATTTCCTGCATCTTTGCTTAAAAATGGGAGCATCTTTGTTACTGGGATGTTAATTCTGTGCAAGCATGCACTCACTCATGTCATTTCCTCCCTTGTAAGGCTCTTGGTGGAACTTTAGGTTGTTCTTGTTGTGATTGCTCCTTTGTGATTCAGGTACAAAAAATGTACCTCAATTTCAGGATGAAGTGTTTAGAGCAGCATTCTTCTCTTCTCAAGGTAAAGAACATGGTGGGATAATCCCCTGCTCATGTCAATATAGAAAATGTGGCATTTGTAGATCACAACTCAAACTGTAATTTTATAGATCTGTTGCAGGATAATAGAAATCTCACTACAGAAAGACCAGTTTTTTTCCCTGACAAGAAGAGAAATCTACATGACCAGCTTGTGTGGAACGGCTATCACATACATCTCCAGAGTCAGGCAAACTGAACTGCACTGTCTAGAATGGAATGGGAAGGTTTGCAAAATGCTCACAACTGACATCAAACAAACTCTGAATGGACCAAATGTTAAACCATTTTATGTTTCCTGGAGATCTGGCAAAATCAACATCAAAAGAAGGGGCCAAAATATCTATCCTTTTAAAGATATTTTCTGCAAGTCTTTTCAGCATCTTACAAGAGTGGAAATAAAACCACTTGTTTAAGGAAGTATGGAAAAATATATCATCACTCTTTTGGAATTACCAATTTGGTACCTATTTCAATGATCTACACAGAAAGACCAAAAGTAAACCAGTACTTCTATTCCAGAGGTTAAATCAATAATGAAGACAAGGAATTCCCAGAACCATCCATTAGAAGGACAAAACAAATACTGAATAGCCACTATTGACAAGAAAACAAACAACGAAAGGAACATCAATCCCCAAAAAAGCAAGCAAGCAAGCAACCAAACTACAAACACCACCACCACTGTTCCCCAGCACCAGCATGTGCTCATGGAATCGAGAAACATGTTATGCATGTGTATGCCCAAGGACCGGGCATTGAAGCTGACATGCAATCTCAGGTACAGAATTTTCTGGCTACTGGAAAACAATTTGAATATACTCTAATTGTGCTTTGTCTGGTACTTACACACTAAACAGGCTGCACATATATATATTTTGTATAACTTTAAAGGATGGGTTGCAGGTTTTAGATGAAATATGAAGCACAAAACATTTCAAGAAATAGCCATTAGCAGCCCAAACAAATTCTGTTGCCAAGTAACTTCAAAGTATTGTCTGTGGTTCTTTCTCTGGTGTTATTTCTGGCATCTCCATCAGCCTGTATACTACTGGAGTAAAAGAACTCACTTAGTGTATGAAATGTTAACACAAGGGGATACTTGTATGGCATGTTTGTGATACTTAATGCCAGCATTAAACATTCTCTTTTTTAGAAGTCAGCTTTGTGCAGTTTTCCAAATTCTTTTCCTATTCCCTTTGTTTTCTACATTCAAGTACTTTTGAGAGGAAGATAATTAGAACATGCAAAAGCTAGGTGTTTCATCAGATTTCTAAAAATTGAAGCTCCTCATCAACCCTTTAAAACCACAGTTGTTTCAACAAAGAATACAACCCTTTCCCTTCCCACCCAAATCCCTTTATTTTAGTATTTTACACTACTTCCTCCCCACCTGCTTTCTGATCCCAAGAAAAACTTCTAATCTTCTGATTTGCCAAATATGGTCACCTTAAATTAAGTTATCATGAAATACATTTATCTGAAATTATTTTCAGGTAGAGAAGGACTCTTAATGATTCTTTCAAGCACCTGCTTTCTTATGGTGGTCTTATTTTCATAGAAGTTTCTACTCTATCAAGTTTAGTCTCAAGGGTAAGGTGAGGATAAATGTTTTTTGTTAGGTAGAACACAAAAAAAGAAGTCCCAATTCTTCAGTCTTCACTGAAGAGTAATAATTATTTTAATCTTCTTCCTAGTCTCTTTGTATTTTAAATTTTATCTTTTTTAAAATTATCTGGTGATGCTCATCATACTCATGCTATGCTGTCACGAGTTGACTATTTAATTTGTCAAAAAAACCCTTTTAAGGTCTTATACCTCCCTTTCCTTTTCTTAGCCAAAGCTGTAATCCAATACCTCTTCTCGGCTCTAAACCATCTTCTTTTCCAAAAGCAAGAACTGCAGATGAAACTACCAAAGAAACATCTTTGAATGTCCAAAATAATAGTGGCAAAAATAATGCAGATTCAGGTCTGTGGTACTCCTTAGGCAGAAGATGATCTTTAGGTCTGAAGGAGTAAAGGAATTTTGGCTAACAGGCATTTTTGCATATATTTAACTCCTTTTCACAGCTTGATGAGGAGTCTTGCCCCTGAGTCTAAGTAAAAATTGAATATTTTCACTAGTGTTTTCACTCAGTCTTAACAAATTTGTATGTCCTACTGAAAACTTATTCTATTGACGAACTACTTCTAAACTACTAAATTTAGTCTTGTACTCCTGTACAAGTTCTCCACATATATATCATTAACTGTAGAAAGAAATACAACTACAGACATTTCTGCAAAGGGAGTTGGGGCTGCCAATGCATCAGAGAGGTGCAAATCATATCATAAAATAATGCCAATTGCAAAACTAATTACTCTTCCCATTTCCCTCCTTTGCTCTCCCTTTCCTTTTTTACAGAATAATTACACTGGACAGGCGGTTGACACTCTTGAGCTGAATTGAAAGATTAGTTAATCAATAAAACCATTTCACTTCAGGTTTTATATATGGGTCACTTGACAGCTCAGCTCCTTACCAAATGTAGTTCCAAGCATCCCAACCAGTGCTCCCTGTCAGTGAAAACAGCTTCCAGCAGCCCCAGGTTGCTGTTTCTTGATTCTTGCAGAAGTGACTGAGACAAGATAGGACGTACAGTGTCAAGTAAAAGAACTGCACCCTGTTCACTTATTCTCTTTTTATTCCTTCAGGAAGGAAGGCAGACCAACAAGAACAAACCTCTCTTTTTCAATGTCCTTCCTCACAGAGTAATATTATTTTAAAAAATAAGAGAAAAAAAAGGGGAAAAAAGGGGGGAAAAGGGTGGTAAAGCAACAAAAATGAACTATGCAAGTTGATTATTACAGACAATAAGGAGACAAAATACAGAAAAGCTTTACCAGAAACTGAAAAGAGCTGAGTTTGAGACAAGAGCTAATCAAAGAATGCAAGAAAAGAAAAAAAGGCTAACAAGTGGTGGTGGGAAATAATCTGAGAAATGGCGTCATGGCCCCCAGAATCCAATTTTTTTCATTTTTATATGATGGGCTGAAGATCTTGCAGAGAAGTTGTTGACTTATTAGGTCCAGACTTGACTAGACTGCAGAAGCCACCTGTAAGTATTTTTAAAATAGAGCTGCATGGTTTTCAGTTCTGAAAAATTTTATAATCAAGGCTTTGTTTCCCCAAGTCAAGTTTTCTGTGTTCATTCAAACGAAAAAAAAAAGAAAAGAAAAAAGAAAAATGTCAAAAAGCTTTAATTCCAGACACTGCAGGAAACTTTTTTCTGAATCAAAGCACCTAACTTTTTGAGGGTCACTTACCACCATTAGGAAAGACTGAAACAAAAAGTCATATGCAAAGCCTATCTACCTCACCATGTGGCCAAATAAGCTTGATTCTCATCTTGCAGTGATTAATGGAACTTGATTGATTTCAGGAACTCTTCTCTTTCACACTGGAACAGCTACTATTGTTTATTTGGACTCAAAACAAAACCAAAAAGTTCTTAAACTGAGAGGGCTGACTTGACACCTACTATATGCCACAAAATAATTCAGTTCCTCTGTACTGATTTGGATGTCCATTGCTTCAGCATAAGCTCAGGAATATTAAAAGACAATGAAATGTAAAATGAACTTATTGTTGGAAACAAGATCTTCACACAACAGAATTTTTAATCTTTTTTTTTTTTTTAAGTGGACTTCTTAAAATCTGCTACAATGTCAGTGGAAAATATGCAGAAATTTCAGCACAATGTACTGTCTTGAATTTCTGTTCCAGTGACATTTGACTGATTTACAAAGTTTTAGATTTTGCTCTAACCAGCACCTTTATTATGTGACCTTTATTCTGGATGGCCTCCAAGGTACTATATACAATAGCTACTTCCACACCGCTACCTCAGCTACAAGCCAGCTGACTTCTGTGCTAATTGCTGGATTTGAAACTTTCTTTCCTCTACGAAGTTCCAATTAAGAGCCAAGTATTCAGAGTAGGTACTCTGGATCTAACGCAGTAGGTACTCTGGATCTAACATCTTCCTTTGTGAGGAAGACGTTGCAGCCTGTTTTCTGCTCAGGGAGACAATTTAGCACTAACACGGTTAAAATACTCTCTAGAAGTGTGTAGTAAGGAGTTGCAAAACCAAGAATGCATGAAATGGAGTACTGCTATCAGAAACGCTAGCTATTTGCAGAATTCTTACGTCAACAGGACCAGTAAACAAGTGTTAATATTCCTAGTGGAAGGAGCATCCATGGGGAATTCAGTGTAGTTAGCTGCAGAGAGCAAAAAATCAGACCGGAGAGGGAATTGTGTCAGCTCTGGCGTGTCGGCAGTATGTGGCTGTCAGGAGTGTGAAATGGAGCTGCTTCAAAGCTGAGTAGGCTGTGACCTGAATGCTGCACGTCCATGCAGTCAGTGTGAGAGGATCAATGACAGCATTTGCTGGGCTCTAGTCATCCCCTCTGCTAATGAAAGCAGTCCTGAAAGGCATAATGCAGGGCCTCTAGGCAGCCTAAAGCCTAGCATTAGCTGAGTTTGTTATAAGCTTGGCTGGCGAGTGCACTGAGTACCAAAGGCCCCCTCCTCTGTTGCGCTATCCCACCAACTCCCCCCAGCTGTCTGTTTAGTGTCACTCAGCTGGGATGGATCCCGTTAAAGATCTGACGCTTAGCAAGGACTCAGAGGTGTCTGGAACGCCTGCCTCTAATCATAAACACCACAGCTGGCAATGATGTGGTCGAGGAAAAAAAAAAATCACCTTGATCCAACAGCACACATTCCCTTTGATGTTTCTGCAGTGAGTTCACTGCCCAGAGAGAAAGGTACTGCTTTAAAAAAAATCAGGCTTGACATTCTCAAATCATAACCATATGACTCTCAATTCCAAGCTTAAAAAACCCCACAACCCAATCCCAGGAAAACACAGCATTTTGTTCTGAGAAACTCAGGGAAGAAGCATCTGACAATGATAACATGAAACAGGTTTGGAAGATAATGGCAGTTTGAGAAGAAAACACTTCCAAAAAATTCAGACTGCCACTACCAAAAATGGAAGAAGCCTTCTGCCAAAGATTGCAAACTGTGGTGACCTCAAGTAAGAGACTGTAGCTGATTCAAGGGAAAAATGAAACTTTTCAAAGACAACATTGCTTGTGCTCTGCCACTGTTTATAAGTGCCTTATGCCCTCCTGCCTTTCAGGGTGGCCTGGTAAATACAAGAGCTCTTCTGTATTTTACAGTCCTCTGCCACAAATTTCTGTTAAATATTCAGCACTGTGATTTTTAAATTTTTTTACCCAGTCAGGTTACAAAGAGAATTGTGAATTCAGTGCAAAAAAACTTATCATTTATTGTAGGTTTTTTGGTTTTTTTTAGCACTGCCCGTCTGTTTCATATATGGTCATGAAATACACAAATGCCCTATTTATTTTCATACTGCTTGAATTTCTTAATAGAAAAGCTACATTGCTTTTCTTGCATTGATTTCTTTCTAGACACAGAGTGCTGCATATACCGTTTGCTAAAAATCTGGGAAAACTGTTAACTTTTGTTCTTGGACACATTCATGCTAGTTTCCTTATGCTATACCATCTATACTAACACAGATAAAGGGCCTAATTTGAACAATCCTAACACAATATACAGTCTAATTTTAATTTTTCACAGCAAGGGAGCATTACAATTAATAATGAAGCTCTTTCCAAGGCTTTATGAAGAAAATGGCATTCTAGACACACTGATGCAGATACTTACTTGCTTACTACAAAAAGAAAAATTTAGAAGTAACTTTGAAAAAGTCTCTAAAAATGCATCTCCAGAATTTGCCCCTATTTGCAAATTTAAATATCTAGCATTTTTACATGGGAAATGAATGGCTGGCACAGCACCAACTGCAGATAGTCATTTAGTACTCAAACATGTTTTTTGTCTTTCTGGATGTTTTTCTAAAATGTCCTTTTTCATGATTTTGTATTACCCACAAGGTTTACTTTCTCATCCAGATAAAAAGGCCAGGTTACATTCCCTCAGAATCAAAAACAATCCTAGCAGCCATTGCCTAACGAGAAAACAAAAGACAACTCCATTACCTTTGGTATTAATATGTACACTTTGTTACTGTGGCTCAAACTGATCAGAGCCATTCTGACACAACTGAAGCAGAGATGTGACATCTCCTATACAAAACACAGAGCTTCAGAGTGAGCATAAATTGAACTACCATGTCACGGCTGGAAAATCTGGGAGTTCTATTCCAAATCTATATGAGTTTTCACAGGCTCTTTGTGCTGACATTCTTCCCTGCAATTCTCTCAAATGCTGCAGATTCAGATAAGACTCAGATTTATGAAGTTTATATACTGTTCTACAGTGGTACGCGTGTTTGTGTGTATGCGAAGGAGAAGGAGGCTAATTCATCTGGGTTATGAAACATCAGCAATTTACATAACCCTGTATGGCAATTTTTCTCTTATACTGTATGTAAGCAAAATACAATTAAATAACAGCCAAGATCTGCAGCCCTACTGAAATTTAAAAGAATGTGAGGAAGGGACACAAATCTATGTTATTTCCTTGTGCACTAATCCCTTATTTTCAACCAGAAAGGACTAAAATCAGTACCATTAAAATGTACTAACCTACTGTCATAAATACTGGTCAATTGATTAAAAAAAAAAAGTATTTCCTCGCCTTGTGAAGAACTATGGATTCTACTGCAATGGCAGTTGTTTACCTCTGTGTATGCAAGAGTTCAGGAGGTGAGAGTCAAGACATGCATCCAGTTATTCAAGAAAAATCTGAACTATCCATCCAGTCTGCACCCCTACTGTAATTGAATAATTCTAATTTTACTGGCAAAGTCTATCATAAAATTCCTCCTTTTTCTCTATTCTTACATGACTTTCAAACATTACAGGATAAAAATAATAAGAAATCATTCTAATCATTAATATGGTTATACTGCAAGGAATATTTTATTTCCCTATTTTAATGTAACAAAATCAGTACGGAAATGTTACTTACCAGAAGCATTCCCCCAACAAAAAGTGTAAGAGAATTCTGAAATATACTTTTTCCAGCTTCATTTTCCAGATCAGATTTAAAGTGTTTTATTGATTACATGTTCTTGCATGGAACAACTGTAGAAGGCCAAAAAAAAAGCCAAACACTTCAAAAACTTTCCTACTTTTCTGGTCATAAATGCACAAATGAATATCTTAGTTTGACTAGATAAAGAGAAGGAAATTAAGAGAAGGAAAAAAAAAAGGTTTGGTTCTAGGTGGCGGTTTTCATGCTTATACTACAACCAATATAACTGAGCTGATGACAAGTGAAATATTGTATGACTGTGCCTAAAATGCAATGCATGTGGCCTCCACCTGTTGCATTGACTGCACCAACATTCAGTTCATCTTACCAGCACCTAACACTTGAATATTGCTTTAGTGCTCTATTATAAAATACAGCATATTGGCTTACAAAAGGAAGCTATTTTAATTCATGTTCACCAAAAATGCAGAACATGGTGACTTGTTAACTGACTTGATTTGCTAAATGTCTTAGATTCCATGTAACTGGCAGGGCTGGTATGCAAAACTTCAGACCTGTGCAAAATTCCAGGATGAGGTAGCAGTTCAATCAGAAAGCAAATGCTTTATAGCACTTATGAGGCTGCAGTTCAAAGATGCCTTCAGACCTTCATTTCTAAACGAGTCCAAAGCTGCCTTCAGACAGCTCACTCACACCATGACAGAGGAGGTTCCATCAGACACCAACTCTCTAGTGACCCCTCCAGATGAATCAGAAGAGAAACTGACAAGCTATAATGGCATTCTCAGATGAAGGGAGGCTGGCTGGCTGGAGAGTTTAGGATGAGACACGCAGGTCAAACAGAAGTCTTCAGGGATTCAAAATCTCATGTTTCCTGCACCACTCCTCCTTTAGGATTGCAACGAATCTGTCAAATTAAAGTGCTCAAATACTTTCATTTATTTTACTTTTATGAGATGTAAATCTGAACTTGATTTAGAATTAATTTCACAAGTGATTATAAACCATTTAACTCGGGCACAACCATAAATTCCTGGCACTGAAGTCTGATTTTGTGCAGATCCTTACTCAAAGAAGCTCTCTACTAATACCGACACTGTTCATGCGGAGGAGGAAGAGTTTCAGAGCTAGAACAGAAACCACAACACTGTGGCAAGCCCTCCACAACCTCTTTGTTTCTCCTGCGTTTGAAATGAACTGCCTCCTGTTGCTTTGTTTCTTTGCTGATTTTGGAAGCCTCATTGGGAACTTAATTTTTGTGCATACATAGTCTTTGTGTCCCTTTCCAAAACTTAAGTGCCCATGTTCATTCTATGGTTTTTGCAGTACACAGTCTCTGCTTGCAGAATGGCCTCACCAAGTGGGTACTGGAGTAGTTTATGGTTTGTGGAGTTTTCTCAAGGTTTTGCTTTTTGGGTGTTTTCTTACAAGAGGTGATTGAAAACAGAAAGGAAAAGCCTGGTTTTCTTTATTTCTTTATTTTTTTCTCTCTCTCTTTTTTTCTCCTTTAATACTCTTATTCTGAGACCATGTATGACAATACCTATTGGAAAATTGCTCCTGTCCAATAACATGCTCAAAGTACTCCTTTGCCAGAGGCAGTCACTCATTATATAAATCAAACAAGCATACAAAAACAGACAAAAAGTGACTGGTAATGCCCAGTGAATTTCTGTGCTCAGCTAAGATGATTTGGTGCATTGCATGCAGATGTCAGGTATTTTTATAAAGAGCTCCATTGTGCAGGGCCCCACTACTCCTCCATCGCTCCCAGCACTCCCTTAAAAGGGGGGCGGTGGGCAGACAACCATTCCAGCTGGGCTTGGAACCTCGTCTGAGTCAGGAAAACCACAGCTCATAAGCAAAGAGGAAGCATAATGTTCTACAAGGACAAAACATTAGCAAAAATGTCACTCAGCCCCAGTTCCACATGTTGGCTGCCACGGCCTCTTCCTCCTAGCATGCCCGATTGATATAAATTCCATCTGCTCAGCAGCCAAGTGACAGAGAAGAAATACCGGCATCTGGTCTCTATTGCTGTCGGGTTTTTGTTCCATGTTAGACCTTAGCTAGAAACATATGAAGAAATGAAGGTGCTGGCAAGCGACTAAAAGGCTGCACTGGCACAAATGAGACTTTCTGATGCTTTTCACACTTCACTCTGGATTTTTACAGGCAAAAAGATGGAGGAGACTTGATAAAGTGAGTCTGGAGAGCCAGTGGGCCTGGAGGTCATTTGGTGTTTCTAACTTTTTTTGAGTGTTTAAAACTGTAAAGGAAAACAATTTTTTTTAACACAACAGAAGGTAATGAAGTCACACAAGAATGTTGCTCTTCAGCTAGGTTTTTTTTTTCTCCTTCTCTTAAACATCCACTGGTTTGGACCTGATCCACTAGCACTTTATATTCTCCTGAGAAGCAGCTGGAAAGTGCCAAACCACTAACTTTTTTTTTTTTTTAACCCCACTGTGTCCAGCAGAAAGCAAGTGCTTCAAACCAAGAGAGAAAGCAATAGAGCAAACCAGTAACACGCATTACTGTCTGAGAAATGATGCCTGAGTGCTTTTTGAGAGCAGCTCCTGAAGAGATAGGGGAGACTGAGTCAATGTGATTCTATGTGTGTGTATGTGTGTACATTCAAAGATTTCTTTCAGGAATGATTCCTCACTCCAAGAGAGATACAAGAAAAAATAAATGTGTGACAGAGAGGAAGGTGAAAAATAAAATACATTAGTAATAAAATTAGAGACAGATATTTTTCTCCTTGCCAAAAAACAATTGGAGACAAGAACTTAGGAAGACATTTTTTACTTAAAGAGATCCACAAAACAACAGAGGATAGCTGGTCTTCAGCAAGGTAAAATATTTCTAGAATTTAAAGTGGAACCTAAATATTCCAAATCAATACTTGATTTGATTTCATTAGAATAAAAAATAGTGCTCCATTTATCTACGATGCCTTAGGCTCTTGTTCATCTCATATGATTCCCTCTGCAATACAGCATCCTTCTCTTTTGTGTGACAGGACCACAAACTGACAGAAAGAAATGAAGCGAGTGAACAGCTATCAGAACGACATTATAACACCAATGAGAGAGAACACATGTAAGAGAAGAGCTCTCAAGAAGATATAAATATATAATAGAGCCCTGGAACACTTAATAATTAATTGTGAGGAAGAAGCTTTTATTTCAGCAAAAATAAAGACTTCTAACTAGCAACCCCATGAGAGTGGAACAGTCCAGTATATTGATGCTCAAAAGGCACTTCCATGCCAGTTCTTCCCAAGGTGAAGTTCCCAAAGTTCCCTGTTCATACTTGGCCAGGATCACTTCAACACACAGTCTGCGTTTCATCCTCAGGTGAAGTCTGAAGTGGTACCTGCCTTCTGTGGTGATTCCCTGCCTGCAGTGGAATTGCATCCACTGACTTCAGTGAGCTTTGCACCTAAACCAATAAAGTCAGCAATCTAGTTTACCTAGTAAGATAATGACTATTACAAGATCCCTTAACTAGGGGTCAAATATTCCACTGCTGGTTCACCTCACTGAAGTGTTACTTTAGGGAAGTTAATTCTGCTAACTTAGTGTTCCTCACTGGAAATTATTACTCAATTTGTAACCCAGATGAAAAGTCTTAAGTACACATGTGAAGAATCAGTGGTGCTCACCGATTAATAACGTGCCTCCATACAATCAGTGGTTTGGACTATTATAAAGACTTTGAAAAGAGTATTCTTCAGGTGTCTTTGCATGGGATGCCTCCCTCTAAGAGTTGTCATTTAATCACCACCCAAACAAACTCAGTATGGGCACCATAATGCCTTGCTCAAGGCATTCCTGCAGTGCCACTCCTGCAGAAAAATTCTGATTTTTACTGATTTATTAGAAGGCCAGTTTGGATTAGGCCCTGGACAACCTGTTTGAGTGAAAGACATCCCTGCCTATGGCAAGTACTCCTGCAAGTAACTTTACATTAGCAAATAATTCAAGCTCACTATTCCAAACAGCAACATATAAATGTAAATACAGCTGTTAAATCATGCAAGTTGCTTTGCCTATGTTTCTGCTTAGGCAGTAAATAAAGCAGAAACTCTCTTTATCAAACAGCTACAAAAATAGTGTAGCAACTACCTATGTATTCCTTCAGAGCACCTCTCCAAAGCCTACCCTTGTTCACGGGACCTGACTTTTTTTGCCTTGATCCTAATGATTTCCCGTTCACAAACTGCACCATGCTTACATTAAGTTCCTTCTAAGCAAGAAGAGCAGGTAAGTTCCCAGTCAGAGCTTCTTAGGAAAGGAAGCACATTATTCTCAAAGAGAAGGGCTTAGTACTCTGTTATGCAGAGTAATGGAGTAAAAATGTAACCTTTTATAACTAGGTAGCAACCAAAGTCACTTTTATTTTCCCTCCCTTTCCCTATACCCGTAGCGTATACAGAGTCTCAGTTGTCATTTTAGACAGATTTCTGGATGATGGACATCATTGAGGGTACTACCATGGTAAAAACAAAGAGTAAGACAGCTTTTTTAGCATTCAATAGATGTGTGCACTACATATCGTGGTTCAAACTGCTTCCAGGGTTAGACTTTCCGGGAATTCAACATGTCTATGTGAGACCTGACTTAATACAGTTTATAAGGTGTCTCACTGTCTGCAGCAGACAACATGACACTTCCCAAAGGCAAGGCTTGGCGCACAGTCAGCGATGAGAGGGGACAATTGAGCTGCCTAGCGCTGGAACCATCAGCGCAATTTCCCGCGAGTCAGGGATATGAAACAGCACAGCTGCTGGGATGAGTGAATAGCTGAAGGAGCTTGTGTGAGCTTCAATAGCAGGCCTGAGCAGTGCTCCACTGTGAATGACAAGTGATGGGCCAAATCACTGGGGAGCTACCAATGAGTTATTAATGGTGACAGGTACACTACCTGGGAGACAGGTTGAGAGGGGAAAAAGATTATTTATAAGCGAATAGTTAACAGCTGTACCCACTGCTAAGCATTACACGGATGCCACAAACTGTAGAATTCAAATCTTGGGTTATTCAAGCACGAACAACTGCCTGTCACCAAACTGCAATGCATCGGTACAAATTAAGGTGGGAGAGACGACACGAGGCTGGAACGATGCCTTGCTCAAGTAGGCAATGTCATCACAGAGTGCAGATAAGAGCAAGAGAAGGGCTGAGATAACCATGAAGTGAAATATGGTTCTTAATAATAATGATGAATTTGCAAGAACAGCTTTTTAATTTTTCCTGAGGGCTTTTGGAAGAGAACAGATGCTGAATATGTCCTGTACTGACATGAATAAATGGGGGGGAAATATAATAAGCAAAGGAAATATTTTCAAAGAAGTTTTCTTTTGAAATGAGAAATAATATATTTCTATTGTGGTGATAATTTCTTCTATCTCCAGCCCCCTCCCAAGTTTGAAAGCCACATTGTTAAGATTATAATATAATGTTCTTACAATACCTACAATAATATAGTCACCTAGTTTTTTCCCAAAGGAATGAAGCATTGTAGTGCTGCGTATATAATGAGTGGCCTGAACAAAAATCTTTCTAATCTATTTCTCTTGTACAACACTGTACTGAGAGAAGCAGGCAATACAAACTAAATAAAACCCCGAAATATCCAAAAAACCCCAAACACAAAAACATCCCTCCCCTGCCCCCCCTCAGGATTTTGGGAATGTTTTCATAATGTGAACATAATCATGAAATAAGCTGATTTTGACTGCTTTCCTATTCCACTGCAAAAATATGTCTCTGCAGTAACTGTTTATGTACAAGAAAAAGACCTAAGAAATAATTTGATGGCTTTTTTTGCAGTCTTTTGATGTGTTAGAGCAGTTAAATACCTGCAAGACCAGCCAGGTGCCAAGACAATAAGCAGATGGTTCACTGACTTCCAGGTTTGCACAAAGCACAGGCTGGAAATCTAGATATCTGATCAGAGCCACCTTCTACCTGCAACAAAATGTGCCAAATGACTAATCTAAGGGGAAAAAAAAAAAAAAAAAAGGATGAGGATGAGGAAAAGTATTAACAAACTAAATGTTTAAGATTAAAATTCAGATTTTCTTGAAATAGGGTCTCACACGGATTGCAGAATGGTAAGAAAAAAGAAGGCTAGTCATCAACAGCTGGGTTTCTCCAAGGTGGAGGGAGAAAAGTGTTTACATCTATGGTTACTGCCTCTTCTCATTTCTATGCCATAGGGACACTGTGCTCTTGCATGCTCTGGAAGAGGAAGATATGTGAGCCAGAAAAGGTTCACACTTCAAAAAACTTCTAAGGCTTTAAAATATAATGGCAGAAACTGATTCAGCATTGTAGCTGTTTTCAGAATTTCGTCCAAATCTTTCAGTTTTGGCATTCCAAAGTGAACATCACAAAAAGGCAAATATGTCACCATTTTGCACGTATGTGTCAGGGACAGATGTGATTTTAGTCAAGCTTACTCATTACTTGCTTTCTGGTATTCATAATATTTAATTATTTCCCCTTTTCTGTTTCACTCTGGTTCTTATGGAAAACTGCTATGATTCCTCAGTGTCTGAACTTTTCACACTGTGAATCAATGCTTAAATATATAGTCAAAGCAAGTGAGACAGTTACATTTTGTCATAACAATTGACCATTAAAATATTTTTATTAAAAACTATACTTTGTGGAAACTGCTTTTCACACAACTTTTGGGCATAAAAGAAACACAACATAATTTTTAAAGGTTTAGTAAGAGAGTTGGGAACTGAACACAAGTTGAATTTGGCATTAGTAGCCTTCTGAAAACACTAATTAATATCCCCAGATATTGACTAAATAATTGTTTCACTTCCATCCTAGTTTTAATTTTTTTTACACTTGAAAGTCACATGCTAGAGGACCTGCTCTAAAGGCATAGGAAACCTAAATCAAGTTTCACAGAGTGAAATCTGAAAAGTTAATTCCCTCTGCCTTACTGTCAAAAAGCATGGAATTTACAGTGAGCACAGTGGGCTTAGTTTTGATCTCTACATTTCAGTTAAACAGTTCCTTACTGCATAAGTTTTTCCATTGGTTACAATCAGTTCACCTCTAAATGAGACTTTTCTTTCTTGTATTCATAGATGAAATTTGAAATATCAATTTCTTTAATTTCTTATTAGGCGTCGGTCTATGAATTTAGAAGCATGTGTTTTGATATCCAGGTTTGCATGGAGACATCAGTGCCTGTTGCTATCATGCCTAGAAAGTAAAATTATAACTTATTTTTAAAGACTGTAAATGCAAAAAGAACAACTTCAAAGTTTTGTTGGCTACCTTTCAGCAAAAAACAAACAAACAAAGTCACAAAAATTACTATAAAGCATATGGTGCAAACCATGAGTGTGTTTATTTTTTATTGATTTACATTATTTAACATGCAATTGGGTCGAAATTAATGCTCTAATGATTATACAAAACATTGTATTTTTCTCAGCTCCACACACCAAGTCCTTCCACCAGAGCAGGTCTCCTTTTTTTTCCTCCAAACAAAATGCAGTACTATTTGTTTTTTTATGGATTCATTATAAGTTCTTGAGTGACACAAAGGACGAGCTGCTAATAGAAAGAAAAAGCCAGGATACTAAGAAGGAGAGCTGGTTTCTATACATGCCAAAAGTTGTTGGAAATGTTAAATTCAAGGACTTTTGCCTTCCCTGTATTTGATTCTAGATGTACTCTGTTCCTCACACTGCCCCAGTTGGCCATGTATTAACAAGTACTGCAACCATTTTTGCAAGCCTCCTCCTCTTTTTCACAGAAGGTATTCGGTAAATTATGTCCACATGTTTCAGAGGGAACAGAAACTCACACCTTAATTTGTATGTACTATGTAATCAGGTTAGCAGGCAGGTCAAGGTCTTGGCTCCCTGTGCAGCCAGAGTCAAAGAGCTGCGCTCCAGGGTGGCCTGCAGCCACCCAGATAGAGGGAAAGGAATTAGGGATGCAGCAGCTCTCCATAGCTGACCAACAGACACCAGGGAGGTGATGGCAGGGTGGGAAAGCACCTCGTGCTCACTAATTATTATTATTTCCACCTATTTCCAACTTGGGACAGAAAAGAGGAAGGAAGGAAGGAAGGAAGGAAGGAAGGAAGGAAGGAAGGAAGGAAGGAAAGGGTGAGCAACCTGGACTAAAGAAGTTACAATCTGACTTTAGGGAGGCTCTGGTCATCATGGAAAATGACAAAACTTATTTGGAGGCCTCATGAAGGGAATCTGCTTTATTAGTGAGTCTCTATTTGTATAACATGCCATAAACAATCCACAGCTTGGTTTTGAGAGATGTAATACATGTCTGTGCAGAAACAGATGGAATGTACTCCAGTGAAAACAATTAACAATAAAGAAAGAATCTTTAGAAGTCTGCAATTTTTAATTGAAACATACTTTCTCATACAGTTCTTACAACCTGCTATTCATTTCTTTTCAAGAAAAGGGCAGTGCTTACAGGAAGAGAGCTGTTAACTGACCTCAGCTGACCTACATACATTCACTGAGACCCCAATTCAGAAAAATATACAAGCATATGCTTAATGTTAAACATAAGAATAGAACATTGATGTCAAGGGTAATAATTGTATAAGTTAGGCATGTTCTTATGCACCTTGCTAAATCAGCAACCACTTTCTGTCAGTGTCTGAGCAGTTCTCTGGGTAACGAATTTGGTTTGGTTCCCTGTGGCTTTATATCTCTATAATAAACTGAGAACTTTTGGTTTGCATCTTTATAACCGCTTTCCTCCCTGTTCTCTGCTGTAGTTTCTTTGGTGGCTCAAAAGGGATTTGTTGCTTTTTCTCCAGTATCTCTCTCTACTACCTGGCCGTGTACACAATGCATTCAGAGACTTCATAGATTTTGAGGACTTCCCTTCCCATCTCTTGAACTAACCTCAAAATAGTTATAAAAAGCATTGTTATACAAGTCCTGTTCATTTGAACAGCTAGATAAAAGCAAACAAAGAAACAAAGAAGGACTTTCTAAAGTGCAGTAGCTGCTGAAATTCCAATACAATTATCTTGGATGAACTGAAGGTAAACACTGCTGAAGTGAAAATGGGTACCTTAGTAAAGGAGTTACAGAGTACTGCAGCATAAAGCAGACTGGTGGTGGAAAAACCTTACAAACACATACCTATAGACTGATGTGACTACTACTGGAAATTTGTACTGTGTTACTGAAGTTATTATTCAGGCATGGGAATGTATGTATAATTTCACTTTGAATTTTCAGGTTGAGGAATTTCTGAAGCACCTCAAACTGTATTGACATTAAAATTCTTCAAATGTGATTTGAAGCCTATAAAACTTTCCATTGCACTGGCACTTCTGCTCCAAACAAATCTCAACTTTGATACAATAAGCAGTTCTATGCTAAGGTATTATATTTTCATTGAACTATTTCATTCTGCAGGTTAATATTCACCAAAAAAAAAAACAAGAAACCAAAGAAATTCTAAAAACTTTGAAAAAAAAATAATTTTTTTCTGTAGCTCCAGAAAAAATGAACAGTTCAGGTTACTTATGTTAAAATGTTTTTATGACCCAATGAGAGAGCAAACTGCATTTCAGAAGAACAGATATTCAGATATCTTTCCAAATACCAGAGCAAACTTCTACTTCATAACTGCTATAGGACAGTATTAATACCACATGCAATAATGCTGCACTGTAACACAGCAACAAAATTAGCAACTTGACATATATACAGGGACACAAGACTGTGCACTTCATAACACACCATGTTCCAGTCTTTGAAAACATATAAACTGAGGTAGTGTGAGACACTCTTTCAAGATTCATCTTTGGCTCATCCTGTACAATCAATTTGCTAATCAAATGTTGCTGGGGGGACATGCGCCTCAAGCCACAGCCTGCAAATGAAGTCTGGAAGTGACGAGGTCTGAGATGGCAAAACATCATAATGCTGCCATTCTATCTCTGGACACCACCACATCTGCTGGTCAGTTGTCCCAGAAGAGCTTCTTACGTTCTGAGACATCTAGACTCTCTGCAGCCTCACAGCAACCACAATTGTGTGAGCAATCTGTGACAGACATTATTAATTCCTTGCTCTTTGTCTACCATGAAACATATCTCTGCCTCCAGCTGCGGCAGAAAATGAATGTCGATTACCTCACAACTCTTTGAGCCTACAAATGAGAGAGAAGAGCTCTGGTTTGCATCCTGTGGTACTGTTTGAAATACTCCTATAAAGAGGGAACTAGCTCCCACAATGAAAGCAAGGAAATTAGTACTAGTTAAATTCTTTAACTCCAAATTTAATTTTATTTTATTAAATCCTTTCTAAAAGACACGGGTTGGACAAAAGCATTTATGTGGATTACAACATTCATACTCAGCATGAACTGAGCAGGTTTCCCAAGGCATTGCCCTAGCTACTTCCAAATACTCTGAGAGCTTTTAATAGAAAGCCTGCTGCAACACAAGCTACAGTGCAAGCAACCTGATGAGTGGCCTTCTTTCTTCCATTCCTGTTTGTCAGCACCATATGTCAACTTGGACATAACTTAAAGACACCCAATATCCAGAATGCATGGATAAAAATGCAATGTTATAATGATTCTACTACCTTATATACATCACTACTCAAGCTATACAGATACAAAAAAATCCAGCAAGCTGAAGTACACTGGGCCAGCAGTCTTAAAAATCTGCTTGTCCTGCAAGTGACTTCCTTCTGTGCAGACAACTACCAGTCAGTAATAGAGGTTTCCACACCCTTTTTCCACACCCTTTCCAGTAGATGGAATGCAAGACTTCAGGGTGCAATTCTGGCAAGATTCATCATGAAGAATCCACCAAGACTGGATAGAAAAAGACCTACTTTACCCTTACTTTACTATAAAAGGTAAAAATGAACTAATGAAACAAAATCTTTCTCTTCTATTTGCTGAAAAGATTATTAAAAAAAAATTACTGAAATTACTGTTCCAGTGGTGGTGATGTTTCAGAATTTGACTAAAGAATATTCATAATTACACATTCTATTTCATTAGAGGATCTCAAAGCACTTCATAAACATTAATTAACAACATCTAAGTATAAATTGGGATGATTAGAACATTTTGTTAAAGCTGTGGGGGAGGAGAAAAAAATCAAGCTGAAGCACAAAGGACTCGTGCAGCAAGTTAATATATTAGAGCCACTAGAATAATACACACTTTCTGGCTTCAAGTATTCAAAATTCTAGAACATAGAGTAAAATGACAGGCAAACCAGAGAAGATGTTTCAGCACAGGAAAGAAAAGTAAATTTCTTAATTAAAATATAGGAATTCATCTTCATTAGAATCAAAATGTACCTTGATAAGTAAAAGGGGTCTGTCTGTCTACATTCAATGCTTTCCTCTTACTGCCTAGAAGGCAACAGTAAGTGTTAATGACATTTACCCCTCCTAATAAGAGTCACTCACACTTCACTGTTATTCTTTGTTATTGCTCAGGACAGGCACTAGCACCTCACTGAAAGATCAGTGCTGCAAGGGAAAAAGTTCCCTTGAGATCCCTTGGACTTCAAGAAAAGCAGTAAATCAACTGATACTGGACAGATGACAAGTTTGATTCTCTGTGGCCCTTCTTGATTCCTAAGTGTCTGTGGACCTAAATTTCATAAGTGCTTGAAGTCAGGGCTGACACACACAGACAATCAAAACCACACCTAAACTCAAAGCAAGAGGTTTCTAAACTGGAAAAAAAGTCTTAAATCCATTTACATGTCATGGTCTGGACTCCATACTCTCTAATTGAGTTAATCTCAATTGATGTATAGCTGAATGGTAAATATCACAGCTTTATCACCTCCAGGACCATGATCTGAATTCAGCTCAAGGTTCTCTGCAAAGAGAGTAGTCTATAAAAAGCAGAAGTTCTAATCTCTGAGCTGCTTTTTGTGAGAAGAATGATATTAATTCCTCAGATTCTTGGCATAACCCACTCCCCTCCACAGGCACACACATATTTCCCTTCAATCAATAGCTTTATGCCTTTTTTTTTCTTTATTTTATAACAGGTCACTGCATTTATCACAAGAAAATTGAGGTGAACAGTAACCCCAGGATCCTATCCCCAACTCAGTGGTCATATTTCTTTGACATAGTGCAGGATATGTTCTGGTAGAGGCTTCAACATGGCACTGTCAGAAAGAAAAGTGATTTTCCAGGCTACAAGGAAAGCCATTCTCTCCCCTCCCTTCATCCACAGAGAATCAATCTCAAAACCTGACATTTCTGTCATAGACACATACAATCACAATCTATTAGGAATATAAATACAATCTATAGATTGTTAAAGTACATATATATATACGTAAATATACATATATGGACACACTGATACCTATTCCAAGAGAAAAGATATGTGATCATAAATGGTTAATAGAAATTCAACCACATTCTGAAGCAAGAAAGCTGGAAATAGTTTCCTCCTTGGCTTACCTGCCAAGACCCAAGTTCAGGGCTCTGTTTCTTCTGAAATGCTTGATGGCATCACTCACACCTAAAACAGCCTAGGGAGTGAACTATTCCTCCCACCTCCTTCATCCTTCACTCTGTTTTGTGTGTTTGTGATTTCATCAACTATCACAAGAGAGACACAGGATCATGAACTCAAGCCTTGGCAGGTGAAGAGATTTTTCAGCTCCATTTTAAAAAGCAAGCACACATGGTCCTGGCACACGCCTGACAGACCTTCAGTAACAGCCATGCTCTGCAGTCCAGTAGCTGTGCAAAAAGTACATCAATGGGATCACAGCTTCTCACCCCTAGTACTGTAAACAGTCAGTACACCTTCCAGGTAGGACAAACACACCTACACAGAA